>JH720119.1:67769-107816 GCA_000231845.2 Tetrahymena malaccensis 436 | reverse complement strand
AGTTTCTTTATACTTAATTCATATTTTTTATTGACTTTTCCTTCTAACTAACTAATATTTTCTTTAATATTTAAAAAGTGGAAATAAAATTGGTGCAAATGGTGCCTCAGGCTTAGGTTCTGCTTTAGCAAGCTGCACTAATCTCTCAATTTTGGCACTTTATTTAAGGTAAAAATAGCTTACTTGTTTTTGATTGTGATATTTTTTAGTATAAAAATGATTTAAACAAAAGCAATACTTTTACTTGATTTATTTACTTTTTGATTAACAAGATATTAATTTTATATTTTTAAGATAAAAATTAAAAAAATAAGAAATAAATATGATTTATAAAAAATTTAATCAAAATATTTTAAATTTTTTTAATTTTAATTTACTCATTAAATAATTAAAATATTTACTCTTATTATTTTTTAATTATCTCTAATATCTATTGATAGTAACAATCACTTTAATGAATCAAACAAAAAAGAAATATTGAGCAAGTACCTCAAAGCTAAAAGATTAGCTATTAAAAATATAAATTTATGATTAATATAAAATGAAGCAAAGATTATGTATCTTATGTAAGCCATAAACTTACAGGCTATATTTTTATGTAAAGTATATATAAATTATAATGCTAAAATTTATATTTTATATTTGTGAAAGAAAGAAACAATAAATATAGATAGATTTATGATAAAAAATAAAAAATAAAAATAGATAGAATTGATAAATTGAAAAAAAAATTTTAATTATTAAATCAATTAATTTATTTATATTTTTTTTTTATTTTTTAAACTATAGGGTTGGACTGTGATTCCTTTCCATCCAAAAATCTACCATTTTTAAATTTCTAAATGTAATATAAAGTAAAAGTAAATTGTTAAAAAATTTTAGAAAAAGTTGTGTGAGAAACGCTAAAATATGATATATTTAATAGTATTAATCAGATATTGATTTAATTGATAGCAAAGTATTTTGATACTTCATAAATGAAAACTAATCATTACATTTTTCAATGACATTAGGCTATATTTATCAAAAAATAAAAATTATTTTATTCTTAACTTCATTTATATTTTTGAAACCCTTGCTATGTGATTGACAAAAAGTAAAATAAAACAAAGAAATGGCAGACAGAATTCTTATTACTTAAGCATTTTTATATTTTTGTCTAATCAATCTAAGTCTAGCTAATTTATGGATATTAATGTTTTTTGGAATAATATTAACTAGTATGTTTGTTTAGTAAATAAATAATTAAATAAAGTGAATTTTTATATTAAACTAAAAGATATTTATTAAAGTACATTAATCTGATTTTATCAAAAGTAAATAAATAATTAGTTAGCTTAAATGTGTGAGTAACTAGTTTTAATTGATTTGCTTGGAATTTATTAGCTTTTGCTATTCTTTTTATTTAAAAAGTAGCAATTAGCAGAAAAATGGAACAATATGTATCAATACAACTAATTAAAATTATAATTGCAATGTACTCTTCTTAATTTTATATAATAATGGCTAATCTTCCAAATGTATATTTTTAGGTAAAACTAAAATTGTTTGTAAAATGCTTTTTTATTGAAGAAAAAATTTTAAGTTGAAGTATTTTATACATAATTATTAGGTTAGTAAGAGAATGTTTTTTAAGAGTAAATTCAGCTTGATCTATATTTATCAATTAATATTCAAATCTCTCTAAAATTTGATTGATAAAATACAACTGGCTTGTTTTTTAGCAATAAATTCAATTAAAACCACTCATTACTTAGTCATCATAAAGTATTTTAGCAAATTTATTTAATTATTGGATTTTATAACCTTTATTACTTCAAATTGTTTTTTTTTGTTTTTATAATTAGTTGATTTTAGTAAGCAAGTAAATAAGTCATTTTTAGTTTAAAATATTATATCTTATTATATGTTTTAAAATGGTTTTAAATTTTTTATAATTTAAAACAGATATAAATAAAGAAGTTTTATTACTCTGAAAAATTTATTTATTCATTTTATAATCTTTTTTTATCTTCTATTAAAAATATCTTTTTATACAAAGCTTATTAAAAATCAAAGATTCAAAAATGTTTCTAATTTTACTCAAATAATATGCTTTTGTGCTTAATATTTGGATCTGAAAATTTAACTTCAAAAATAAGAAAATACATTTTACTCAAAAAAATTTTACTAAATTCAAAGCAATTTAATGTTTATTAATGGCATTTCTAATATTTTAGTCAAGCTTTTCTTTTATTTATTAGTCAATATTTGGATAAGCCTAGAATTATTTGTATGGTAATTTATTTGAATTGTGTTAAAAGTTATAAAGAACCTATTCTAAACGTAATATGATCAATTGAGAAGTTTATAGATCAAAATATTACTAGTATATTTTCTAAATTTTTTATCAATCATTAAAATAATAAGCAGAACTTATTTAGAAATAATTAATTAAAAAATACTCAATTTACAAAAAAATTTAAAAGCCACCATCCAAATTAATTAGTAATTGTTTTTGTTAATTAGTTATTAATTTGACTGATTGATAACTTCTTTTTCTTTTTTATCTAATGTATCAAATTGTAAACAAAAATACTTATAAATTTAAGAAGACTAAAAGGTATGAGAATATAATATCTTTTTATCTTTTTTATAGGAAATTTCTGTATTTTTATTTTTTAAAACTAAATCTAATTAAAAAATTAAATAAGTTAATTTATTTTATATTTAGAAATTTTTTTTTATGTATAAATTCTATCTATCTTTATTACTTATTTTATATCATAAATTTATCTATATTTATTGTTTCTTTCTTTCGCAAATATAAAATATAAATTTTAGCATCACAATAATTTTATAAATTCTATTAGTAAAATATATATATATATATTTCACTTTAAAATATAGTTTGTAAGTATCTGGGTTGAAATAAATACATCTTCTATATTTTTATCATAAATGTATAGCTATAACAACTAATTTTTTAGCTTTAAGGTACTTACTCAATATTTTTTTTGTGTGTGATCCATTAATATCATTGTAACTATAAAGTGATAATTAAAAAATAATCAGAATAAGTATTTCAATTATTTAATGAATATAATAAAATTATAGAATAAAAAATATTTAAATAATATGTTTGATGAATCATATTTTTATATTTATTTTTTTTGGATTTTTATGTTAATAAAAAATTAATAACAAAATAAAAAAGTAAATAAGCCAAGTAAAATGATTATTTTTGTTTAAATTAATTTAGATATTAACAAACACCACAATCCTAAATAATAAGCTACTTTTACTAGAGGTAAAGTTTAAAATTTGAGAGATTAGTGCTAAGATATATTCGTTATTTTGAAGGAAAAATGAATAAAAAATATTAATTAAGATTAAAGATATAAATTATTAAACAATTTAAGCAAAGGTTGAAAACGAAAAATGACCTAAATTAAAAAAACATAATCAGAATCAAAAAGAAAATAAATCAAATAAAAAAAAGATTGTTTTTGTTTTTATTAATTTTGATGTTAAAAATATCACAATCCAAAATAAATGAGTTGTTTTTACCTTAATTCAAGTGTCAAATTTGAGAGATTAGTACATTTTGATAATGCAGAACCTAAGCCTGAGGCACCTTAAACACCAATTTAATTTCGACTTTTTAAATATTGAAGAAAATGTTAATAAGTTAGAAGGAAAAATGAAAAAAAATATGAATTAAGAATAAAGAAATAAACTAGTAAATCATTTGAGCAAAGGGTGAAAAAATAACTTAAGTTAAAAAGCATAATCAGAATCAAAAAGTAAATAAATCAAGTAAAAAAAAAGATTGTTTTTGATTTTATTCATTTTGATATTAAAAATATCTCAATCTAAAATAAATAAGTTATTTTTACCTTAGATAAAGTGCCAAATTTGTGAGATTAGTGCATTTTGCTAAAGCAGAACCTAAGCCTGAGGCACCTTAAACACCAATTTAATTTCCACTTTTTAAATATTGAAGAAAATATGAGTTAGTTAGAAGGAAAAATGAATAAAAACTATGAATTAAGAATAAACTATTAAATAATTTATATCAGCAAATGTTGAAAATAGAAAATGAATTAAATTAAAAAAAACATAATTTGAATCAAAAAAGAAAATAAATCAAGTAAAAAAAAATAATTGTCTTTGTTTTTATTCATTTTGATATTATAAAATATCACAATCTAAAATAAATAAGTTGTTTTTACCTTAATTCAAGTGTCAAATTTGAGAGATTTGTGCATTTTGCTAAAGCAGAACCTAAGCCTGAGGTACCTTCATCACCAATTTAATTTCCACTTTTTAAATATTGATGAAAATTTTAGTTAGTTAGATAAAGTGCCAAATTTGTGAGATTAGTGCATTTCGCTAATGCAGAACCTAAGCCTGAGACACCTTAAACGCCAATTTAATTTCCACTTTTTAAATATAGAAGAAAATGTTAGTTAGTTAGAAGGAAAAATGAATAAAAATATGAATTAAGAATAAAGAAATAAGCCAGTAAATCATTTAAGCAAAGATTGAAAATGAAAAATGACTTTAATTAAAAAAACATAATCAGAATCCAAAAGTAAATAAATCAAGTAAAAAAAAGATTGTTTTTGATTTTATTCATTTTGATATTAAAAAATATCACTATCCAAAATAAATAAGCTGTTTTTACCTTAAGTTAAGTTTTAAATTTGTTAGATTAGGGTATTTTGCTAATGCAGAACCTAAGCCTGAGGTACCTTCATCACCAATTTCATTTTCACTTTTTAAATATTGAAGAAAATGTTAGTTAGTTAGAAGGAAAAATGAATAAAAATATGAATTAAGAATAAAGAAATAAACTAGTAAATTATTTAAGCAAAGGTTGAAAATGAAAAATGACTTTAATTAAAAAAAATATAGTCGGAATCAAAAAGAAAATAAATCAAGTAAAAAAAAAGATTGTTTTTGATTTTATTCATTTTGATATTAAAAATATCACTATCCAAAATAAATAAGTTATTTTTACCTTAGATTAAGTGCCAAATTTGTGAGATTAGTGCATTTTGCTAATGCAGAACCTAAGCCTGAGGCACCTTAAACACCAATTTTATTGTAACTTTTTAAATATTGAAGAAAATATTAGTTAGTTAGAAGGAAAAATGAATAAAAATATGAATTAGAAATAAACTAGTAAATCATTTAAGCAAAGGTTGAAAATGAAAAATGACTTTAATTAAAAAAACATAATAATCAAAAAGAAAATAAATAAAGTGAAAAAAAGATTGTCTTTGTTTTTATTCATTTTGATATTAAAAATATCACTATCCAAAATAAATAAGTTATTTTTACCCTAGATAAAGTGCCAAATTTGTGAGATTAGTGCATTTTGCTAATGCAAAACCTAAGCCTGAGGCACCTTAAACACCAATTTAATTGTAACTTTTTAAATATTGAAGAAAATATTAGTTAGAAAAAATGAATTAAAAAAAAGAAATATTCTATTAAATAATTTAAGCAAAGATTAAAAATGAAAAATAAGATATAAAAATATGAATATCAATTCAAATATATATATAATAATATCTCTGAGAATATTACTGATAAAATAATTTAACTTGATAACAATGATAAAATAAATAAGATCAATTATAATAAATTTAAATTACAAGAGATCTATCTCGAGATCAGTGTGAGTTTAAAGTGAAGATTTTAAAAACTTTTTTAATATAAAATAAAATGAAAGAGTAATTAATTAAAAAATAAATACTTACATTTTCTAAGCTGTTAAAATATTAATTCTATTTTATCATTTATTTTTTTGATATTTAGCTAGAAGCAATTTTTATTAATTTAACAATTTGTAAAAATTTTTTAATTATTTAATTATTTTTAAATAAAAATTAATTTGGAGAGAGAATAAATAAAACTGAGATCAAATATATAAATTTAGAAAATTAATGATAAATTAGAAAAAGATATATAAATAAAGCTTTTTCATGTATTAAATTATATATTACAAGGTGAGTACGATCTTACCGCTGATAAAATTTTTAAAATATTTATGCAAATAATTATAATTGATTATTTTTACTTCTCAAAAATAACCCTGAATATATATCTCTCTCTCTACAATATGATATATATTTATTCATAAATATATTTATATAGTTATTATATAATATTATCTTATTAGGATATTTATTTCAAAGTTTTTAATTAATAAAAAGGTATTTATCAGAAATATTAATTGAGATCAAATTCCTTCTTATTTTTTTTGTAGGAGAAAGCGATCCTTACATTAATATTTAAATATAATAGATCTGAATAAAAATATATTTTTTCAAGTATAAAAATTATAAGAATATCTATCTAATAAATAAATAATAACAAAGATAATTAAATAAATATTAGGAATTTTCTAATTTTCTACATAAATGGATACTATTTAATAAAGCCTCAATTGTAAAAAACTTTAACTCAAAGATATAGAGTTTATTTAAGTAAATGGTACTCAGCCAACCAGAAGATAAAAATATTTTCTATCGTTCACAATGTATCAATACCAATATTCAGTTCAAAGGAATCAACTATTTACTGATTGAATAAATTATCTAAGAAGGGTCTAGAAATATTCTTCAAAAATGACCACCTGTAAATGATAATCAAGTTTTACAAAATCTAATTGATTTGGCTAGAGTCAAAAATGAATAATTTGATTTTTTTAAGCAAATCACAAATTATTTCATCAGCTTGAAAGATGAATTGATAATTTAATTAGATGATTTCTAAAAGAAGATGATCATTAAAGCTAACAATTATCAATTCAATAAAGAAATAATAATTAAAAAATACTAAGAAATCTCTAGCCTACTTAAATTGAGAGAGTTACTTTAAGATAACAATAACTTAGACGCTTCAACATTAGAGAAGTTGAGGAGTTTTATAGCAAAGCAAGAGTCTGAAAAAAGAGAAAATACAGAATTATTACAAAATTTAATTGATTAAATTAATACAAGGTAGCAAAAAATATCCTTTGAGTTGCCTAAAATTATTAAAGAATAGATTTTTTAACTCGCAAATTAAATTTCTTTCTTTGACGAAGAAAATTAAACTTCGCAAAATCTTAATTAAACAAGTTAAAGAATAATTGAGAATAAATAGTAAAATGTTGATCAATTAATGAAACTCATTTCAAATAAGTCTAATTTTTGTTCGAATGAATTTCTTGACTCTATCAAAAAAGATTTGAATAAATTCAGCTTCTTATTTTAAACTTCTACATTTTCAAGCATGTTTAAAATAAATAAGCAACCAACTAAATTTGACAAAATAAATGATAAAAATCTTCAATTAATACATGAAAATGTTGATCACTAATTAGAATTAGTTTCCAACTAAGTATATCAAAATTAAATAGAATAATCAGAATAGATTGAATCAGCCATTAATATTTTGAATTCCAAATTTAACTTTTTGAAAGGAAGTTTTATTAAGGAAATAAAAAAATATTTACCAGACACCCATCCATTCCTAAAACAAGTTTCGTACAGCAATTATTTCTAATTAAAATCAGTTCAGTCTATTTTAAAAATTACCTGATGAAACGATATCCATTTTAAGTCAAATTCTTTCTAAAGGCATTGAGTACTAAAAATTAAATACATTTAAATAAATTTAGCTATTTAAAACAATAGTGAATATTTTCTTGAATAAAATATGGAATAATTATTTCAAAAATTACTTATTTTTCGATGTTTTGAAAAAAGTTTCTATTCTAAATTGTAATTTTTTTGGTGTAAATTATAATGATAGTATAGAAAATACAATAGTCACATAAATTAATAAAAAAGAAATACAAATTTATCTAAATAAACCAAGGGATACAAATATATTATAGTATTATATCTTGAAAAAAAGATAAAAAATATGTCTATATATTTTAAGAATAATTAATAATAATAAATTATGGTTGGTTTAATAAGCAAGATTTATCAAAAAATAACTGGCATATTAATAAATATTTATTCTGTTTAGTCAATTAAAATGGTTATTTAGTAAAAAAAGACAATCTAGGAATATATAAACAAATAAAAGGTGGAGAATTTAAAGTTTAGTAAAATAATATTTTAGAAATAAGAGTAGTGATTTTCCAAATTGTCAATTTGTTTAAGGATTACACGATTAGAACAAATAAGAGATTACTTAATATGAGGGTTTTTAATTTCACATAAGAGTTATGGGATCAAACAAAAATTACTTTAAAGTAAGCTTTTAAAGTTAATAAATTTGAAAATTATGGTTGAAAATAGAGCACAATTGACTCTGAATTATTTATAAATAATTATATAAAATAATTAAAGCATGAAGCTATCATATATTTTCATATTTATATATAAGCAAAACAAAAAAGTTTTTAAATAAAAAATAAAATAAAAGTATTTTTATTTATTTTATAATCTTATATATTATTAACTTTTTTAATTAAAATGAAGGTATATATATTTCAGAAATATTGATTAGTATCAAATTCCATTTTATTATTTTTTTAGGAGAAAGTAAGTTTTGCTTTAATATTTAATGAGATGCTTTCTCATTTCAAAATTGAATAGGTCTGATAAAAAATATACAATTACAAACAGAAAAAATCCTTAGAAATTCAATCTAATAAAAAATAATAACAAAATTTAGTAAAATAGATATTAGGAATTTTCTAACTTCTACCTAAATGGATACAATTTAATAAAGCATCAAGTGTAAAAAGCATTAACAAAAAGATATAGAGTTTATTTAGGTAAACGAAGTACTCAGCCAGCCAGAAGACAAAAATATTTTCTATTGTTCGCAATGTATCAATAGCGATATCCAGTTTAAAGGGATCAACTATCTACTGATTGAATAAATTATCTAAGAAGGATCTACCAATATTCTTCAAAAATGGCCACCTGTAAATGATAATCAAGTGTTACAAAATCTAATTGATTTGTCAAGTGGCTAGAATGACTAGTTCGATTATGTTAAGCAAATCACCTAATATTTCAAGCATTTAAAAGATGAATTGATTAGTTAATTAGATGAAATTGAAAAGAAAATGATCATTAAAGCTAATGACTACCAATTCAATAAAGAAGCAATAATAAAAGAATATTAAGAAATCACTAGCATACTTAAATTGAGAGAGCTACTTTAAAATAATAATAACCTAGACGCTTCATCATTAGAGAAGTTGAGGAGTTTTATAGCAAAACAAGAGTCTGATAAAAAATTAAACACAAAATTATTGAAAGACTTAGTTGATAAAATTAATACAAATTAAAAAAAGATATCTTTTGAATTACCTAATATTATCAAAGAATAGATTACTTTGCTTGCAAATTAAATTTCTTTCTTTGACGAAGAAAATTAAGCTTAGCAAAATCTTAATTAAACAAATTAAAGAAATCAAAAAATAATTGACAATAAACAATAAAATGTGGATCAATTAATGAGACTCATTTCAAATAAATCGAACTTTTGCTCTACAGAATTTCTTGATTCTGTAAAAAAAGATTTGAATAAATTAATTCCCTTATTTTAAACTTCTACATTTTCAAGAATGTTTTAAATAAATAAGCAACCAATCAAATTTGACCAAATAAAAGATTAAAATCTTCAATTAATAAATGAATATGTTGATCACTAAATAGAATTAGTTTCTAACTAAATTTACAAAAATTAAATAGAATAATCAGAAAGAATTTAATCTACTTTTAATATTTTGAGTTCCAAATTTAATTTTTTGAACTAAAACTTTATTAAGGAAATAAAAAAATATTTAGTAGATACTTATCCATTTTTAAAAGAAGTTTCTTATAATAATTTTATTGCTGATTAAAATAAGTTCAATTTATTCTAACAATTATCTGCTTAAACAATTTCAAATTTAAGTATAATTATTTCTAAAGGCTTTGAATAATAGCAGAAAAATACATTTAAATCAAGTTAGTCTTACTAAGCTATTTAAATCAATAGTGCATATTTTGATGAGTAATAAATGAGGATTTTATTACAATAATTACCATTTTTTGATGCTATTTAAAAATAAAAAATTCAGAATAATTACTTTTTTGGTTCAAATTATAATAATGGAAAAGAAAGGACAATAGTAAATTATATTGATAACCAAGAAATAGAAATTTATTTAAAATAAACAGGAAATCCGACATATGTACTGTAGGATTATACTTTGAAAAAAAATATAAAATATATCTATCGGTTTAAAGTATAAAATAATTATCAAGAAAGCTTTTTGATAGGTCTAGTTAGCAGGTGTTAATAAAATAATTATTACAGCTTGTGTTTAAATTGTTAAAATAATGGTTAATATAATAATAATATTGTAATGTAATTTCCTTCTAATTGCAATGGGTAATATTTTTGCTTCTAATTATAAAATATAAATGGTTATTTATAAAATAATTGTGGATATTGTGTAAAACAAATAAAAGGTGGTAATTTTAAAGTCTAGGATAACAATATTTTAGAAATGAGAGTAGATCTTTCGAATTAGATATTAGAAATAAGTGATTATCCTAACTATCAATTTGTTTTAGGAGTAAATGATTTTTAAAAATAAATCCTATCCTAATATGATGCTTTTTCATTTTGCATATAATTATAAGACTCAACAAAAATTATTTTAAAGTAAGCTTTTTAAGTTGATAAATTTAAAAATTATTACAAAAAATATTGATATTAAAATTATTAAATAAATAATCATTTCAGAAATAATTATAATTGTGCATATAATATGTTTTGGTTTATATTTTGCTAAAAAAGAAACAAAATTTTTTAAGAAATAATTTAAGATATTGTAAAAGATCCAACAAATAAATTAAAATATTAAAAATTTCATTATCTAAAGTAAGAAAAAAGTATTAAATCCACTTCAAAAGAATTTTTTATCAAAAAGTAAGTTTTGTTTAATATTTTTTTAAAATTGAATTTATTTGATATTTATCATAAGCTAACTTATTAAAATAAACCAGTAAAAATAAGCAAGCTTTTAATTTTAATTTTAAATTATCAATCAAATAAAATTAATTTTTTACCACAAATTTTATTTTTCTTTATATAAAGACTGTATTAATTAGTTCATATTTTTAAAAATGCAATTTAAGATAGATATTAAAAAATAAAAATATATTTCTCTAATAAAATTCTTAATTAAGCATTTTTTTATTCAAGCCATTATCAAAACTTTCATTTTATTTATTTAATTCTTTTTAAAAGCAATAAATATCCTTCTAAATATTTATTTAGAATAAGCTTTAACAAATTATGATAAAAAATTTTTAATTTAACACTTTTAAGAAAAATAAAGCAATTAAACAATAAAAGAAATTTAATTTTTTATCACTAATAATTTATTATTTTAAAATTACAATTGATTTTCCCAAAAAAATAAATCACTTAAATTGAGTTATTTTGTAAAAAGAGATACAAATACCCATATTATGAAATAGAGGAAAATATTTATAATCATTCAATTTAAAGGTGAAGTATTGATGAATCTAACTTAAAATTTCAAATATTTAAATAATTTTTTAAAAATATTGGAATAAAAAATATATTATAATATTTTTGGTTATTGAGATAAAATAACTTATTTATCTTAATTTTTTATTGTTATTGTTTTCAATATTTTTTATCAGAAAAATAAATTTTTGACAATTTATTTTATAATTTTTAGCTTTTTTTGAATTAAATCTATAATTTAATAATTTTGGTTACAAAAAAGCTTTAATAAAATAGTTATTATGATAAACCCTTTTATTTTAAAAATTAAGTCAAAGATATTATTTAAATGTATTTATAAAAATTAGAACAAATACCTTTGTTTTCTTTACAATTCTTTTAAGTATATTTCTAAAAAAATTCAAGTGCTATTATTTTTTCTTTTATATTAGTTCAAAAATGGCACAAAAATCTATCGTCGCTCAAAGAGAAATTAATAAATTTTACTTTTGATTATTTTTATTTATCAGAAATAGCTAGGAATATATGTGCCTCTCTCTACAATATAATATATATCTAATCATATAAAAGGATCTTTATTTGTTTAATAATCTTTGTTGTATGCTTTTTAATTTATATGAAAGATTAATTAAAATATATGAATTAGGATTAAATCCCATTTTTTATGGGAAAGTGGTTTTAGTTTGATACTTTCTTATCTGAAAATTGAATATATATAATTAAATAATATATTATTCAAAGCAAACAAAATCTTAAGAAATTTTATCTGATAAATAAATAACAATTAAAGATATTTAATAAATATTAGTAGCATTCTAATTTTCAACATAAATGGATATAATATAATTAAGCATCAAGTGTAAAAAGCATCAGTTCAAAAACATAGAGTTTATTTAAGTAAACGAAGTACTTAGCCAGCCAGTTGATAAAAATATTTTCTATTGTCCAGAATGTATCGATGACGATAATCAATTCAAAGTTATCAACTACCTATTAATTAGTTCAATTATCTAAAAAGGATCTAGCAATATTTTTCAAAAATGGCCTCCTGTAAGCGATAATCAAGTTTTACAAAAGCTAATTGACTTAGCTAATGGCTAGAATTATTAGCTCAATTATATCAATAAAATCAATGACTATTTCGTACATTTGAAAGATTAATTGATCACTTAATTAGATAATATTTAAAAGAAAATGATCATTAAAGCTAATGATTATCAATTAATAAATAAAGAAATAATAATTAAAAAATATTAAGAAATCTCTAGCATACTTACATTGAGAGAGCTACTTTAAAATAATAATAACTTAGACTCTTCATCATTAGAGAAGTTCAGGAGTTTTATAACAAAGCAAGAGTCTGATAAAATAAAAAATACAGTATTATTACAAAATTTAGTTGATGAAATTAATACAAGATAATAAAAGATATCTTTTGAGTTACCTAAAATTATCAAAGAATAGATTCTTTTGCTTGCAAATCAAATTTCTTTCTTTGATGATGAAAATTAAACTCAGCAAAATCTTAATTAAACATATTAAAAAATAATTGAGAATAAATAGTAAAATGTTGATCAATTAATGAAATTCATTTCAAATAAATCGAACTTTTGCTCTAATGAATTTCTTGATTCTATCAAAAAAGACTTGAATAAATTCATTCTCTTATTTTAAACTTCTACCTTTTCAAGCATGTTTTAAGTATAGAAGTAACCAATAAAATTTGACAAAATAAATGATTAAAGTCTTCAATTAATAAATGAATATGTTGATCACTAAATAGAATTAGTTTCCAACTAATAATATCAAAATTAAATAGAATAATCAGAACACATTTAATAAACTGTTAATATTTTGAAATCCAAATTTAACTTTTTGAACGAAAGCTTTATTAAGGAACTAAAAAAATATTTAATAGATACTTATCCATTTTTAAAATAAGTATCTTATAATAATTTTATTTCTGATTAAAATTAGTTTAGTTTATACTAAAAATTATCTGATGAAACAATATCCATTTTAAGTACTGCTCTTTCTAAAGGGTTTGAGCTCTAACAGAAAGATACATTTAAATAAAGTTAATCTTATTTAGCTATTTAAAACAATAGTGCACATTTTTATTACTAAGATTAAGAATAATTGTTTTAAAAATTACCACTTTTTGATTTTTTTTCAAGTTTTATTGTTTCAAAATATAATAGTCTTTAAGATGGGATATAAGTCTAATAAATATATAACCAAGAAATAGAAATTAATTTTAATAAATTAGAATTTATGTATTTATTTACTGGTGATTAAAATATATTATAGGATTATATTTTGAAAACAGAATAAAAATATATTTATAGGTTTTAAATATAAAATAATGCTAATGAAAATTTTGAGATTGGTTTAGTTAGTAAGAGACTTGCAGATTAAAGTAGTGGTAAAAATCAAAAGTTAAGCTGTGGTTTCTTTAAAAAAGATGGTTACTTAATGAAAAATGGTAATTATGGAATAGATAAAATAATCAAAGGAGGAAATTTTAAAGTGTAGTAAAATAATATTTTAGAAATGAGAGTAGACTTATAGAATTAGATATTAGAAATAAGTGATTATCCTAACTATCAATTTGTTTTAGGATTAGAAGATTAGCACAAATAAAAGCTTATTTAATTTACGGATCTTTCATTTTATGTAGGAATATATGATTCAACAAAAATTATTTTAAAGTAAGTTTTTAAAGTTGATAAATTTGAAAATTACTATTGAAAAAGAGCAAAAAGTTGTTTATCTCATCTATAAATAGGATTTTAATTATAAAAAAACAATTAAAACGAGCAGACATAATTTGTTTTGGTTTTTTATATGAAAGTAAAAAATATAAATCTTTATATGAAACTTAAAATCTCTTTTTAAATTATGATTACTAATTTTTATTACTTAACTTAATTAACTGATTAATTTTTTATATTTTTTTCAAATATGTTTTTTAAAAATAATTTTATTAATAAAATATATTCAATATAGTCTTATATATTAATTAAATTTAATTTTTATTCTAAAAATAATTAATAATAATTATTTTAGAATTTAAGTAAATAAATAAATTTAAATATATTTATAAAAATTGGAATAAATACTCATGTTTTATTTATAATTCATTTAATTATGTTTTTTTAAAATTCAAATATGTTTATTTAATACTTTTATATTTATTTTAAAATGACGTAAAAAAAACTATATTTTGCTCAAAAATAATTAATCATTTTTATTACTCCGAAATTAACTATGAAAATATATGTCTCTACAATATAATGTATCTCTACTCTTAAAAAATAATAAATATTTATTTGATAATCTTTTCTCATAAGAATGTGTTTTACTAAGCTTTTTAATTAATATGAAGGAATATTTCAGAAATATTAGTTAAGATAGAATTCCTTCTTATTGTTTTTATAGGAGAAAGTGAGTTTAACTTTATTATGTAATGATATTCTTTCCTATTTGAAAATTGAATAGAGCTGATTAAAAAATATATATTTAGAAACTGAAAAAATCATAAGAAATTCAATCTAATAAGTAAATAAAGATAAAAGATAATTAAATAAATATTAGGAGTTTTCTAACTTTCAACATAAATGGATACAATTTAATAAAATTTCAAGTGTAAAAAGCATTAACTCAAAGATATAGAGTTTATTTAGGTAAATGAAGTACTCAGCCAACCAGAAGATAAAAATATTTTCTATTGTTCTAAATGTATCGATAACGATAACCAGTTCAAAGGAATCAACTATCTATTTATTGAATCAATTATCTAAAATGGATCAAACAATATTCTTCAAAAATGGCCACCTGTAAACGATATTCAAGTGTTACAAAATCTAATTGACTTATCTAGTGACTAGAATGACTAGCTAGACTATGTTAAGCAAATAACAAACTATTTCATTCTTTTAAAAGATGAGTTGAACACTTAGTTAGATAATATCTAAAAGAAAATGATCATTAAAGCTAATGATTTTCTATTCAATAAAGAAAATATAACAAAAAAATATTAAGAAATATCTAGCATACTTACATTGAGAGAGTTACTTTAAAAAAATAATAACTTAGATGCTTCATCATTAGAGAAGTTCAGGAGCTTTATAGCAAAGCAGGAGTCTGAAAAAATAAAAAACACAGAATTATTACAAAATTTAGTTGATTAAATTAATACAAGATAGCAAAAGATATCCTTTGAGTTGCCTAAAATTATCAAAGAATAGATTTTTTTGCTTGTAAATTAAATTTCTTTCTTTGAAGATGAAAATTAAACTTAGTAAAATCTTAATTAAACAAGTTAAAGAATAATTGAGAATAAATAGTAAAATGTTGATCAATTAATGTAACTCATTTCTAATAAATCGAATTTTTGTTCTAATGAATTTCTTGATTCTATCAAAAAAGACTTGGATAAATTAAGTCCCTTTTTTTAAACTTCTACTTTTGCAAGTATATTTTAAATAAATCACCAACCAATAAAATTTGACAAAATAAGTGATTAAAATCTTTAATAAATAAATGAATATGTTGACCACTAAATAGAATTAGTTTCTAACTAATAATATTAAAATTAAATAGAATAATCAGAATAAATTTAATAAACTGTTAATATTTTGAATTCTAAATTTAACTTTTTGAATGAAAGCTTTATTAAGGAAATAAAAAAATATTTAGTAGATACTTATCCATTTTTAAAATAAGTAGCTTACAATAATTCTATTTCTGATTAAAATAAGTTAAGTTTATTCTAAAAATTACCTGATGAAACGATATCCATTTTAAGTTAAATTCTTTCTAAAGGCTTTGAGTACCAGCAGAAAAATACATTTTAATAAAGTGAGTCTTATTTGGCTATTTAAAAAAATAGTGCATTTTTTTATTATTAAGATATGAAATAATTATTACAAAAATTACCATTTTTTGATGTTCTTTAAAAAAATTAAATACTAAACCATAATCTTTTTGGTTCAAATTTTAATAATAGTAAAGAAAGGACAATAGTAAAATAAATAAATAACCAACAAATAGAAATTTATTTAAATTAAACAGGAAGTTATACAAATATATTATAAGATTATATCTTGAAAAAAGGTAAAAAATATATCTATAGGTTTTAAGTTTTAAATAACAATCAAGACATTTTTATGATTGGTTTAGTTAGCAAGAATTATGAAAAATATAACCTTGGTTACAGTCAAAATTTAAGTTGTCATTTAAAAGTTTAAAACGGTTATTTAGTAAAAAGTGGTAGTTGTGGTATATAAAAACAAATAAAAGGAGGAGATTTTAAAGTCTAGTAAAATAATATTTTAGAAATGAGAGTAGACTTATAGAATTAAATATTAGAAATAAGTGATTATCCTAACTATTAATTAGTTTTAGGATTAGATGACTAGTACAAATAGAAGCTTATTTAATGTGAAGATCTATCACTTTACATAGGATTGTGGAGTTCAATAAAAATTATTTTAAAGTAAGCCTTTGAAGTTGATTAATTTGAAAATTATGGTTGATAAAAGAGCATTTTACTTTTGACTCTAAATTATAAATAAGATTATAATTATAAAAAATAATTAAAGCTATTAAATATATTGTATTTTTACATTTTATTTAAAAATAAACAAAAAAATTTTTAAAGGAAAAGTAAAATATGTCTACTAACTTTTAAATAAAATAAAAAATAAGTTTGTTTTTATTTTTATGATTAAATAACTGATTAATTTAAAAAAATAAATAGCATTTAATTTAAATGTTTTTTTTAAATAAACATATTTTGTATTTTATTTTTAATAAAAATTTTTTCTTATAAACCTTTTTATTTGAGAAATTTACTGAAATAATATTATTTAAAAATATTTATCAAAATTAGAATTATCATTTAACTTTATTTCTAAAAAAATTCAAATATATTAAATTATTCTTTTAAATTTATTTTGAAATGGCACAAATAACAATGTTATATATTGCTATGTTTTTAATGAATAAGAATATATATATCAGAAATATTATTTAGTATCGAATTCCTTATTATTTTTGTAGGAAAAAGTGATTTTAGCATTAATATTTAATAGCATGCTTTTTTATTTGAAAAGTCATAGATCTGAGAAAAAAAAAATATACATTTCCAAGCAGAAAACATCATAAGAAATTCTATCTAATAAATAAATAGTAACAAAAGATAATTAAATAAATATTAGGAGTTTTCTAACTTTCAAAATAAATGGATACAATTTAGTAAAGAATCAAGTGTAAAAAGCATGAACTCAAAGATATAGAGTTTATTCAGGTAAACGAAGTACTCAGCCAGCCAGATGATAAAAATATTTTCTACTGCTCTCAATGTATCGATAATGATAACTAGTTCAAAGGAATCAACTACCTATTGATTGAATAAATCATCTAAAAAGGATCTAGCAATATTCTTCTAAAGTGGCCACCTGTAAACAATAATTAAGTTTTATAAAATCTAATTGACTTGGCTAGCGACTAGAATGACTAATTCGATTTTGTTAAGCAAATCACCAACTATTTCACCAGCTTGAAAAATAAATTGATAATTTAATTAGATGATATCTAAAAGAAAATGATTATTAAAGCTAATGATTATCAATTCAATAAAGAAATGATAATTAAAAAATACTAAGAAATCTCTAACATACTTAAATTGAGAGAGCTACTTTAAAATAATAATAACTTAGACGCTTCATCATTAGAGAAGTTCAGGAGCTTTATAGCAAAGCAAGAGTCTGAAAAAAGAGAAAACACAGAATTATTACAAAATTTAATTAATTAAATTAATACCAGATAAAAAAAATATCTTTTGAGTTGCCTAATAATATCAAAGAATAGATTTTATTGCTTGCAAATCAAATTTCTTTCTTTGAAGAAGAAAATTAAACTCATCAAAATCTTAATTAAACAAGTTAAATAATAATTGAGAATAAATAGTAAAATGTTGATCAATTAATGTAACTCATTTCTAATAAATCGAATTTTTGTTCGAATGAATTTCTTGATTCTATCAAAAAAGACTTGAATTAATTCAGTTTCTTACTATAAACTTCTACTTTTCAAAACATGTTTTAAATAAATAAGCAACCAATAAAATTTGACAAAATAAATGATTAAAATCTTCAATTAATAAATGAATATGTTGATCACTAAATAGAATTAGTTTCCAACTAATAATATAAAAGTTAAATAGAGTAATCACAACAAATTTAATCAAATTTTAATCTATTAAATTTAAAATTTTTGAACGAAAGTTTTATTAACTAAATAAAAAAATATTTAGTAGATACTTATCCATTTTTAAAATAAGTTTCTTACAACAATTTTATTTCTGATTAAAACCAATCCAGTTTATTTTAAAAATTACCTGATGAAACAATATCCATTTTAAGTGAAATAATTTCTAAAGGCATTGAAGTTTTAAATGAAAATAAAATTCTAAATTTTAATTTTTTGGGTTCAAATTCTATGAGCTATTAATAAAGGACAATAGTTAATTAAATAGATAAATAAGAAATAGAAATTTCTTTAAATAAAACAGGATAACATACAGATATATTATAGGGTTGTTTCTTGAAAAAAAATAAAATATATATATATAGGTTTTAAGTATAAAATAATAATTAATAATATATTATAATTGGTTTAGTTAGCAAAGATTTTGAAAAAAGTAAAGACGGTTATAATCAAGATTTATCTTGCTCTTTAGTCAATTAAAATGGTTATTTAGTAAAAAATAGTAGTCTTGGAATAGATAAACAAATAAAAGGAGGAGATTTTAAAGTTTAGTAAAATAATATTTTAGAAATGAGAGTAGACTTATCGAATTAAATATTAGAAATAAGTGATTTTCCTAACTATTAATTTGTTTATGGATTATAGGATTAGCACAAATAAAAGCTTATTTAATTTGAGGATCTTTCATTTTACATAGGAATATGGGATTCAACAAAAATTATTTTAAAGTAAGTTTTTGAAGTTGATAAATTTGAAAATTATGGTTGAAAAAAGAGCACACAATTTATTGACTCTAAATTATAAATAAGATAATAATTATAAAAATAATTAAAACAAGCAGATAGATATCATATATTTTTGTATTTTATAAAAAATTAAAATGTAAATTTTAAGTAAAAATAAAATATCTTTTTAATATATTATTTATAATTTTTAAGTAAAATAAAAAAAAGAAATTTGTTTTTATATTTATTTTCATGTCTTGATATCAGGATTTATATATTATAATGATTTTCTAAATGGAGTTTTTATTCATATATATAATATATTTAAAAACAGTAACTGTTTAAATATTAAAAATACTTTTTTTCTTTATTTAACTTTAACTTAACAGTTAATTTCTTATTTTTAACCACTTTGTATTATTTATAATAATTTTATTTGTTAGATAAAGATTTTATTATTTATTTTCTCTAAACATAATAAATTGTTGAATAATAAATTTAAAGTAGTCAAATAGCAAATTATATAGTCAAAATTGATGAAAAAATATTAATTTTTTTGTTACATGCAAGAAGAAATAAATAACACTTATTTAAATCTTAACTATTTGCAATTTTCAGCAAGATAATTTATATAATTTCCTAGATAAACATAATTTTATGAAGGAAATATTTGATCTATATACTTTAAGTACTCATACTTACTAATAGAACAGAGGCATATTTCTTGAAAAGTAGTTTTGTAGAAAAAAATTAAACAGTTTATTAGGGTAAGTAAAGTAAGTACATTTAATTTAAAATAACTGATATATTTTTAGTGATATTAAAAATCATAAATGAAATATGAGTAATCAGATATTTATGAATCCTTATCTAAATAAAATGAAAAAATTTGGACATTATAGATTATAACTTAATATTAGTAATTCCATAAAGAATGAAGATTTTTGTTAGCAAAAAAATTAAAAAAACAGTGGAAATATTAGTATGATAGTAAATTAAATAAGTGATCAAAAGGTAGAAAAATATTTAGCCTGCACTTGATCACCAAATTTTACTTCATCACACACAATCTATTAATATGAATTCATTTACAACTATTTATTTTTAGACTTTATAATTTGAATCTATAAAATCATAAATTAGAATGAAATTGCTTTTGTTAATTTATTTATACAATACAAAATTCATATATCTTTTAGATGACCTAAGTAGCAAGCTTGTATGCAAATTTCTTAATGGGATATCAGACTAATTATTTGAGATTTAATATATAAACTTTTTTTATGTTGTAAGATTAAGTTTGAGTAAATGCCTTATGAGAGAATCACTTTAATTAATTTTATTAGGTGCTTCTATTTCTCACTTTAGTGGATTTCTTTTTCTTTTATTTAATTAATATTTTCCTCTCTGCAAATAAAAGATGCTAAACATAATGATTAACTTTCCATTTTTTAGCAATTTTTATATAAAAAATATATTTTATAATCAAATACATTGATAAGAAGGAAATATGTTTTATTTTTTATTTATTTTAAATTTAATAACCCTTTTTTATAAAACTACACAATTTTTCATCATCATTTTTATTCTTTCAGGGAAATTTTATTTAATCGAATTATGTAATTCCAAACCAACTATTTAAAAATTAAAAGCGAAAATATTATTTACTAAAAAATTCAAAATATTTTTAAGATTTTCAATAAAAAAATATAAAAGAAAATAAATTTAAATACAATATATTTACATTAATAACAATTTCTATCTCTATAAAGATATAATTTTTTTTTGTTGAGTTAAACAAAGAAATTCAAAGAAATATAATTTAAAAAACATTGATTTTAATTTAGATGTTTTATGATTGTAACCAAATAAATTTATGAAATAAACTAAATTTTTGCTTACAATATTTTGGTTTTTTATCTTATAATAATTAAATTTGATAAGACATAATTATTCGATAATTATCAAAAAATATGAATAAAAATGTTTAAGTAGTAGTATTTATTTATTTATTTTACAGTCAATAGTGTTTCATTTATGGCATATTAATCAAAAGAAACTAATAATTCGATAACACATATATAAATTCATTAAATTAATAAAAGACTTTAATTAATATTAATTAAGATGAACACTAATTTTATTTAAATATCTTTTAGTTTCTTTATTAATACTCAAATTATTCTTAATCATCCCAGGGGTTATTTATAATTTTATTTAAATATCTTAATTTCCACTTGAGATATTAGCATTAAAAACTAAATTTATTTACTCCATAATATATTTGAAAATTTGAATTATAATTGTACCTTTGAACAAAAAAAAAACATATGATTAAAAACCATAACTTGTTTATAGGTGTTTTGATGTTACTATTTTTTAACTTTAAAAGTGCATCTTTGTAAATAATTTGGAAATTAATTACTTTTTATGAACTAAAAATTATGATTATCACATAGATAGTAATAATATTATGAATTGATATATAAGAGTAAACTTAAAATAACTGCTTATCTTTTTATTTTTCGTTCCAGCTTAAAGGTTTGTACATTATTGATAATTTTCAGTCTCTTCTTTTTCAATTTTTGGATTCTAAACCTCCACTTTTTTATTTTTTTGAAAATTGTTATCCGAAAGCATATAAAAGAAAGATTGGATCTTTCATTTTTAAAAGTTTAAATAACTCTATTTACATCAATGAGTTTTAATTTTATATAGTTAAATGTTATGGATTCGATGAAAAATTCTTAATTAATACTAAAAATGATTTTAAATAAATCAAATTTTTAATTGATTTTTTGATTCCATAATACATTTTAAATTAAATGTATTCAAAAATATCAATAAAAATTAAAAAATATATTTTTGTATAAACAATTTTGCTTTAGAAATAAAAAGATTCATTTATATCAATGCGAAAAAATGCAATCATATGAAGAAAAGAGGTTATATAATATGAACAGTTTTTAGTATTTCTGTAATCAAATAATTAAGGGTTTTTTTGACTTTAATTTTTTTATTTGATGAAGCGGTTTGATTGGAGATTTATTTTTTTCTTATAAAATTTGATATGTTGGCAATTTAAGATTAATGGATAAGGCTTGATTTTTGAATTACTGTCTATGCAAAATTGTTTATTTATTTTACAGTCAATAAAGAGTATTTTAATTAATAACGCATAATTATCAATTATTCGATAACACTGATATTTCCTTAATCAAAAATTTTCTCTTTGATATTATTTTGTTTTAATTAATTGATTTGTATTTTTGTTGTTAAGCTAATTAATTTTTACAATTCTTTCTTTTGATTGTTTTAATTAAATTGATTTGAAGGAATTAGAGATTACTTAATTATCTTTTTAATCGAATCAGATTTAATCATAAATTTTTTATTAAAAAAAACAAACATTACTTTTTAAGAAGTTTTTTGAAATTTGCTTAATTTAATTTGAATACAATTATTCGATAACATTAAATATTGGCAAATTATTATCATCTTAAAATTTTTATTTATTTCAGAATATTTTATGATTTTAATTCACCATTCAATTACTCATACACTCACTCAGAAGTTTTTCATTTCTAATTTTAAATATAAGGTTTAAAATAATAACTACTCATTGATCTCTTATCAATTACTAACTAAATTAAAAATTTTATCCTTCATAGAGCAATTCTTAGCCATAAATAATTCAAAAACATTTGAGGTAAAATATTAAATATTTATGGATATGGTATTTTATAGCTTCTCTAAATTTATTATTATATATAGAATATGAGATAATAAAAGTAAATTGAGAATTATTTTATTAATATCTCAGATATTTATTAATTGAATTTTTGTGAGTGTTATTTTTTGAATATTGGTAAAATCACCTTTTTCAAAACAAAAAAAAATAGCAAACAAATTTGCTGAAAGAAATACGAATGGCTATTTTATACTCCTTATATAATGATTAGAGTAATGAATGAAGAATAGAAAAGCTAATGGAAATATTTAGGTAAATTTATGAATTAATAAAATTATTATAATTAGGTAAGCTAATATCTATTGATAATTAATTAGCATTAATAAATAAATTAACTCATTCATAATTTATTTTTCTTTTTTCTTCAATTGAAAATATAATTAACTAAGATGGTATGGAATAGTTTATTTTAAAATTTAGATGAAACTTTTGATAGAGTGTCTACTTATTATATGTTTCTTCTTTATAAATTGAGAGTATGAGTTTTGAGTGATCTGCTTTTATGTTCATAAGTATCTTTTTCTCTCACTCTCTCACTATTATTGAAAAAAAGATGGAAAGATATTATCATTTAGATACTGATTACTTTTAGGCAATATGTCGAATGTGAAATGCTTTTTAAAAAGTGATATGTTACTGAATGTTAATAAATTATCTAGGATAAATTTTAAGAACTATCTGTTTGTTTTATCTTTTGTAATTTGCTTTGCAAAATAATTGTTTTAGAACTAGTTCTACCATTATTATAAAAAATATCAAATATGAGTTTATAAACATTCTATTAGCAATAATAGATTAAGATTTTTTTTTTTGTTATTTTAAAAGTAAACAATTTATGAAATACTTTTCAAATATCCTTTTAAAAAAATATTTTTATAAAAAAATTCTCTTAAAATATGTCAAATATGGGCTTTTAGTCTGTAAAATAATTATAAGGTAAAATATAAAATATTGTTTCTATTCTAAATAATTACTAAGAAAGTAAATATCTTTTTTGCTTAGATTTTACTTACTTTCTTCACTCAATTTAAAACATCTTTTTTTAGATAAAAAGAATTTGAATTATTGTATCAAAGTACTATGAGAGGGGCAAGTTAATAAAAAGAAATTATATATGTAAAATTTATATTGTTTACATATCTGCATATACTGATAATTAGATCATGTTTAAATAATTATGAATTTTTACAAACAAGCAGAAATTTATTTATTTCAAAATTAATAATTAATGAAAAGAAAAATTTTATATGAAATGAAAGAAGGATCATTTATTTCTGAAATAATTGTATATTGAGACAAGGAAAAATAGGGGCTTTTTCATAAATTTGCTGAAATACCATCTCATATTTAGTTTCTAATTTAACAACAAAATTTACATATTTTTTAATTAATTAAATTGATATATTTCAGAAAATAATTTATAAATAATTATAATGGAGGAGGATTTCCAAATTTATAAAATTTTTTTAGTATATTTTTTAGTTTTTCATTGAAATAATTCGATGCATTTTAAAGATAACCCAAAATATTTTGATATGTTGTTTATAAATATATATATTTTATTAAATGGAAAGATTGATGACCATAGAAAGAAATTTCTTTTTATAAAGATATATGCTTTCTAATCTCACACAAATTCTTTCATCTGGATAGAAAAGTTAATATGAAAAAGACTTATTATCCTAAAATAAGTTATATTATTGAAAAATAAATATAATTTTAAATAACAATATAAAATTGCGTTAGCATATATGTTTTTGTTTTAAGTCAATACATACAAAGATTAAATGGATATTTTAAGTATATTTTAAAATAAATTTTTTGCTTTTGATATTTTTGAAAGCTCTGCTTTTTAAAGGATAATGTATTTGATTTTTGGCAAAGCTTAGATTTTGTTGTCATTCAAATTAGAGCTTTTTTCTTGAGCGTAATTAATATAGTTAATAAATTTGTTTGGATTTGATAAATTTACTTTTTTTCTTAATTTTTCTATATAAATAATTTTATAAAAATGTTGTACTCAAAGCTTTAAATTTAAGATTTTGTAAACAATTTTTTACTTTCGAATTAAAATAATTTTTTATCAGAATAGTCCAAAAAAGTATTTTTTTTGTATTTTTAATGTATTTAAATAATATGAAGCTATCTTTAATTTTTGATCTTTTTCATGAAAGCCAATAAATAATATTTACCTCAATTAAAAAGAAATAAAGCTAAGTTCGATTCAGAACAAAATGAATGAATATTTTATTTAATTAATTACAAATAATTATTTTCTAAATGAAAATAATTTTATGAGATATTTTTGCACTAAATTTTTTTAAAAAAGTATAAAATAACTTATTAAAAGAGGTTATTTTGTTTTGAAGAATATAAATTAATTAGATATTGTTTAATAATTCGATAACATCTAAGCGCATAAGATTTTGAAAGTAATAAAGAGTTTTTTCAGTATTAAATTAATTATTAAAAATAATTCGATAACAATAAATTTCTTTTTGTTTTTAGCTATTTCTTTGATTGTAACCTAAATTAAATATCAAAATTTGTTTTTCATTTAAAAGTAATTTAATACCATAGATGAAAAAAGATTGTCATTATTTTAATATCCCTTATTTAATTTATTAATTTTTTTACTAAATAAAATTGAGTTATAAGGTAAACAAAATTTAACCATACTTTCTATTTAGATCCGATTTAAATTATTTATAAAAAAATATCATTTTTTTGGCAAATTCCTTTTAAAAATAACCTTCTGCTTTCCTATAATTTTTCATAAAAAATAGTGTATTTATGTGTAATACCTACATCTATTTATTTATAATGGCATATGAAACACTCCATTCGTTCACAAAGGCTTTATATTTATTTAACATTTTTGTTTTTTAAATATTTATTAAATTTTTCAAAAGATATTTCAAATAAATACTTTTTACATTTTGAAGAATTTTGCATATTTGAATATACATTTTGAAATTCATTTAATTATTTTTATATAAAGTATTTTTTTTTAAATAAAATAAATAAATTTTAAAAAATACAATTTATTAATTACTCTTTTTGTTTTTATAAGATTATGAATATTATAACAATTATTTTACTTTTATTAATAATTTAAATACATTTTTTAAGATCTTAGTTTTTTTTATTGTTTACCTAAGGCTTATGCTTAATGATATTTTTCATAAATATAAATAAATAAACTAAAACATGAAGTTCTAACTTTAGTTTTTAGATTTATCTATGATGTTGTTTAAGCAAAAATTATTTTTTTATATATTATATTAAATAATTAGTTATAAAAATATTTAACTTGGATCTGTAAGTTTAAATAATCCTTTTTAAATTCAGATCTAATAATGTAATTAAAAATACCATTTGAAGGAGAGGCTCATATTATGATTAAGATTTATTACCTTTGTTTTAATGGAATTTTAATAAATTTTATCTGAGTAACTTCAAATAATTAATAATTAATTGTAAGCAAATTTTTAATTACCATTGAGCACTTATTTATTGTAGCAAGGAGAAGTGCTGCAAAGCGAAATTTAAAATATATTGATTTTGACCTAAATTTGAAAGTTTTTTTTTCAATATTAAAATCTGTAAGAGTAAACAAAAATTGTTGTATTTGGCTTAAAGGGTTTAAATGACTCAATTTTTAAACAAATATATACTTTGAAATTATTCTATCATAAAAATAATATTTTAAAGAATTATTTATAAGTAAATTCTAAAACATAACAAAAAATAATTTTAATAATACAAACTAAACCTATTAATTAATATATAAGATTTATTTTTTTTATACTTGTAGTCTCAAATAAGTACAATCAAAAAGATAAGTGCTGATATTTTAATGACTGAAGAAAAAGAAAGTTAGCTGTTTTATTATGAATTCTAAGAAGATGAACAATCTTTTTCAGTTTTAGCAGCCCCTGGTTTTGATGTTAAATTATTTGGACAAAGAGTACATTAAGATTTTTGAGCTTCAGTGGCCTTGCTAGCATCTCCATAATAGTTAGAATTGCATTAGCATATGTTGCTACTTGCATTCCAAGCAACTGAATTTGAATCGTAGCATTTACAACCTGAAAAATCATCAGTATTTGTGGAACCAGGAGTACAAGCTTGACATTTTGTATTTCCTGTACCACTTGCAAATTACCCTGCTACACATTTAGTGCAGGTTGCGTTTGCAGTATTACTTGAAAATGTTCCTGCTGCACAAGGAGAGCATTTTCCAGAATCAGCAAATTAGCCTGCAGGACAAGCAGTACAGCTTTAAGAAGAATTCTTCGAAGGTGTTGGTGAACCAATATATCCTGGATTACAAACACAGCTAGAATTAGATGTTGGTTAGTTTGAATTAGCATCTATACATTTACATCCTGTAAAATCATCAGTGTTTGTTAAAGTAGATCCACAAGTTTGGCATGAGGTATTTCCAGTGCCTGATGCATACTAACCCTCACTGCATTAGGAGCACTTTGGACTACCACTATTTGATGAGAATGTACCAGCAATACAAGGGACACATTTTCCATCTGTTGAAATATTTGAGTATTAGCCAGATGAGCAGATTGTACATCCTGTTTAACCGCCTTTAGTTGGATTAGGTGTACCTCCATAACCTTCTTTACAGATACATTTATTATTGGCAAATATAGCATTACTATCACTACATTTACAACCTGAAAAATCATCTGAAGAAGAATAGCCATTAGGGCAGGTACTGCAAGATGTATTTCCTGTTCCGCTAGCATACTATCCTGCAGTACATTATGTACAACTTTAATTGGCTGAATTGCTAGAATAGTATCCAGCAGCACAAGGAGAACATAATTTAGAAGTAGAGTTTACTTCTTAGCCTGCTACACAAGCTGTACATCCTGTTTAAGAGCTCGAAGAACTTTTTGGGGAGCCACCAAATCCTGTTTTACATGTACAACTACTTTTACTATCGGTTTATGAAGCATTAGAATCTATGCATTTACAGCTAGAAAAATCAGTGGAATTAGTAGATCCCGATCCACATTGATCACAGCTAGAACTTCCAGTATTAGCTGCAAACGAATCTTTATTACATTATGTACATTGAGTATTACCAGTACCTGTTGCATATTTTCCAATAGGACATGCTGTACATGTACCAGAAGTAGAGGAATTTGAGTATTTACCAGCTGCACATGCTTAGCATCCCTAAGTACTTGATGAATTTGAAGGAGTACCCTCATATCCATCTGGACAAGCACAATTACCATTCACAAAAATAGCACTTGTATCTACACATTTACAACTTGTAAAGTCGCCCGAAGAAGTAGTAGAATTTGGGCAAGTTGAGCAAGATGTATTGCCTGTTCCAGAAGCATATTAGCCTTAGCTACATTTTGTGCAAGAAGTACTACCTTCAGAACTAGAATAGGTACCAGCAGGACATGAAACGCAAACTCCAGAAGAGAAATATTGACCTGCAGGACAAGGAATACACCCTTAAGTATTTAAAGCAGTTGCTGGTGAACCAATACTACCTGGATTACACTAACATGATGATGAAGTAGTCGACCAGGATGCATATTTGTCATAACAATAACAAACTGTGTTAATACCAGGATTTGTGTTTGATCCAGGAGGACATTATGAGCATTATGCCATTTTACCTTCTTGATATTATTAAGTCATATAATATCCAGCTGCACAAACATTGCACTAAGTATTATCTCCAACTGAACTTACTGGATCTAAAGTTCCTGTATTGTTTGGACATTATGAACATTCTGCAGAATTAGATAAATCAGCAGCTTTTGTCATAAAATAATTTTATTTACACAAAGAACAAGATGAAGGAGATGTAGAAGTTCCAACTACAGAATAGGAGTTTTTGGGGCATACTTAGCATTATGCTCCTTTTGCAGCAGAAACACCATCAGGCTCTTAGTAAGGTGCAATTAAATAGTATCCTTCTAAACAAACATCACATTAAGATTCATCGCCTACAATATTGATAATGTAAGAATACCTTCCTGAACCAGTAGGACAAGGTGAACAAGAAGCAGCAGAAGTAGGAGTTGAAACTGCAGTTACATACTAGTTTTAACTGCAAATACATTGTTAAATATTAAAGGAACTAGCTTTCACAGTTGTAGTATTTCCTGGACATTGTTAACAGTTAATAGGTTTTAATGGATCAGATTCGGCATTATAGTATCCTTTCATACATGAGTTGCAATCTTTAAATGTATAAGTTGGTTATTGACCCATACCACCAATTAGTGCACGCATTCTGCCGCCAATTATAGGCATACCTGGACCAATCAGAGCACTTTAATTATTAGGGCAGAGTGAACAATTAGCATTTTAACCATCAGAAGGTTTTGAAGTAGCATAAAAACCTACACTACATGTACTACAAGATGTAATTGAAGCAGAGCTAGAACCAGGACCAGGAGCTGGAGGAGCTGTGTAAGTATTATTAGGGCATTTTTAACATTTAGCTGCCTTAGCTATATTACCATTACCAGCCGAAGGAGTAACAGCATCAGCAATCTTAAAATAGCCAAAGTCACAAGTTATACAGGCGCTTTCATTTTAAACAGTTTAGGCTTAACTGGTTGGGGGGAATATAGAATTGTTAGGACACTTCACGCATGTAGCACTCTAGTCTGATGTGGCTGCTTATGTCATATAATAATTAGCCAAAGGGCAAATCGAGCAATCAGAGGCCTTAGTACCTGAGCTTAGAACTGCGCTAGAATTCGGGCATTAAACACAATTCTAATTGCTAGAGTAAAAATTTAAAAAGCAATTACAAACACCATTTTAAGCAGTAGTTTTATAAGAATTATGGCAGTATTAATAGGATAGCTATATAAACACCAAAATGAGTAGACAAGTCTTATAGTTTTTCATTATTTTTATTTTTTTAATAGCTTTAGATATGTTTATTTTAAATATTAATTATAATGTTCATAAATTGCAGAGAGTATATAAATTTTTCAATTTGATTAAATCAATAATATCTATTGGTTTTTTATCTTAATATTACTAAATCTATTAATTCCTGTTTATCCAAAAAAAACTTAGAAAAGTTAGTAATTAAATAGCTTACAAATAAATAAATAAAAGCAAAAGCAAAATACCAGAAGATACTTATTATTTCACCTTACATAACCTCACCCCATCAAATTTATTTATTTTGAGAAATTTTACTGAAATATATTTAAATATCCTTTGAAAATTAACTTATCACTGAGTAAATTAATCATTTTATTTGTTTTTCTCTTAAAAAAAAATAATTTTTGAGAAATTCATGTTTTAAGCCACTTTTAGTTATTTAGTTTGTTCATTTTTTTTGTCAAGTTAGCTTTACTTTTTTAAAAGTTATTTTATATATATTTTACTAATAATTTTCTTGAAATTAAGATTTAATCAGATATCTCATCTAATCAATTATTACAATTTGTGTTTGGTTTGAATTTTGTGGCTTTGATTAAATTAATACTTTTCTTTCGTAAATAAAACTGTAAACTGATCAACTTCAAATTTTTTAGCTCTTTCAAAATTCTATATTATAGTTTACAAACAAAGAATACCAAAAGTGTATTTTTTTAATTTTTTCAATCTTAGCATCATTAGACTAAATTAATTTAGCTTATTAAAAGAAGCTCTCTCTCTCTTTTCTAAAGTAGCAAAAAACTTGAGCTAAAACTTTTAAAAGAAATTCATTCATTTATAAAAACATCATTTTTAAGATTGAAAATAAATTTACATTTTTACCATTATCAAAGTATAAAATTATATATCCCTAGCTTTAAATACGATAAAAAGTACAATACTATTGTATAAAGCATTTTTTTAATGCATATTTTAGAAAAAAGTAAATAAAAATGATTATGAAAATATAACCATAAAAAACATCTTAAATTTACAAAAATGAGTCATTTAAAAGCATAAAAGGTTTTTTTAAACAAATTTAGATAGCAAAGAAACATAGAAAAAATATATAAGCTTTTAAGCGCATATAAAAACTAGTCATTTTTAATAGGTTATCCATAATTCATGCAAATTAATTATTATGCTTATTTGGTTAGTTGGAATAAGATATTTTTTTTTAAGTATTCAAATATGTAGAATATAAAATAAGAAAATATTAAAATCAATTTACTCAATAAAATTATTTAAAATAATACTTTTAAAACTTTAATTCATTATTTCTTCTTAATTTAAATAATTATTTTACCCTCTTTATTTATATTTTGCTTTTTTATTAATATAAACGTAATGAAAACAAATAAATATCAGAGCTATAGATAAAATAAATATTAATTAAGTAATTAAAAAATGAATATTTTTTGTGAAAAAATTTATAATAATTGGAAAAATGCAAAAAGCTAATTGTGATCATGTCATTTTTTTTATATCAGATAATGAATAGGCAAAAATTGTATATTACTAAATAAAGTAAAAAAAAATTAGATAGTAATACTAATATTTTGAATTTTTAATAAAAATAATCAAAACCTACCCTATCTCATCTAGATCTTAGCTGCAATTTAATAAGCATTAATTTTATATGGAGAAATGTAAAAGATATTTTTAAAACTAATCTTGAAGTTTCATATAATATTTAAATTTGAAATCTTAGCGTATATTTTTTTTAGACTCGCATTCAAAAATATTTATCAAAAACTAAAAATTATTTTATTTGTTTTTTTCATTTATTTTTTTGAAACCCTTGCTTTGTGATTGACAAAAAGTAAGATAAAATAAAGAAATGGCAGACAGAATTCTTATTGCTTAAAGCATTTTTATTTTAGTGTAATCAATCTAAGTGGAGCAAATTGATTGGAGATTAATGTTTTTTGGAATAACGTTTACTAGTTTGTTTATTTGGTAACTAAAGAATTAAATAAAGTGAATATTTCTATCAGCCTAAAAGGTATTTATTAACTTACAGCAATCTGATTTAATCTTTGGTAATTAAATAATTAGTTAGCAATTTATTTTAGAGGATAAGAAATGTATTTAATTTAAAATTTGTGAGTAACTAGTTTTAATTGGTTTGTTTGAAATTTAATTGGGAAATTTATTAGCTTTTACTATTCTTTTTATTTTATAAGCAGTAATCAGCAGAAAAACGGTAAAGCAATATGTATTTATACAATTAATTAAAATTATCATTACAATTTACTCATCTTAATTTTATATAACGATGGCTAATCTTATTTATACATATTTTTATATTACACTAAAAGTGTTGTTAAAAGGCTTTTTTATTAAAGAAAAAATTGTAAGTTGAAGTATTTTATACATAATGATTATGTTAGTAAGAGAATGTTTCTCAAGAGCAAATTTAGCTTGATTTAGATGTATCAATTGATATGCAAATCTCTCTAAATTTTGATTGATAGAATACGATTGGCTTGTTTTTTAGCAATAAATTCAATTAAAATCACTCATTATTCATAAAAAGTAAACCACCATAAAGTATTATAGCAAATTTATTTAACTAGTGGATTTTATAGCCTTAATTACTTCAAATTTCTTTTAATTGTTTTTATAATCTGTTTATTTTTAGTAAGCAAATAAATAAGTCATTTTGAGTTTAAAATATTATGTCTTGTCATATTTTTTAAAATGGTTTTAAATTGTTTATGATTAAAGACAGATATACAACAAACAAGTTTTATTACTTAGAAAAATGTATTTATTCCTTTTTTAAATCTTTTTTTATCTTCTATTCAAAATGGTTTTATATACAAAGCTTATTAAAAAGCAAAGATTCAAAAATGTTTCTAATTTTACTCCAATAGTATTCTTTTGCGCTTAATATTTGGATCTGAAAATTTAACTTAAAAAGGAAAAAAATACATTTTACTCATAAAAACTTTTACTATAAATTCCAAACAATGTAATAATTATTTATGGCCTTTCTAATAATTTAGTCAAGCTTTTCTTTTATTTTTTTAGTCTGTATTTCGATAAGCCTACAATTATTTGTATGGTAATTTATTTGAATTGTGTTTGTAACTATAAGGAACCTATTCTAAATGTAATATGATTGATTGAGAAGTTTATAGATCAAAATATTACAAGAATAGTTTCTAAATTTTTAATTAATGATTAAAATTATAAGCAGAAAGTTATTCAGAAAGAATTAATTAAATTACGCAATTTACAAAAATTTAAAAGCCACCATTGAAATTAATTAGTAATTGTTTTTGTTACTTAGTTAATAATTTAACTGATTGATAACTTCTTTTTCTTTTTTCTTTAATGTATAAAATTGTAAACAAAAATGCTTATAAATTTAAAAAAATTAAAACTCATGACAATCTAATATCTTTTTATCTTTTTTTATAGGAAATTCTGCATTATTATTTTTTAAAACTATATCTAATTTATCATATTTTTTAATAATATGGAGGCTTTTTTGTATTAAATATATTTATTTATTGAAAAGTAGTAAACATGTTTTGATTTTATCTTTTTTAGCTTTATAAATTGAATGAAAACTTGAATTCTCCTAGCTTAAATAATATGTCTAAGTATTTATGTCTAAATAAAATAAACTTTTTTGCTATCATTTTATCATTTATTAAAGAACTTGCTTCAGCAAATAATTCTTTTAAAACAGTATTATGATACTATCAATATGTATTAAAAGCATTTTTAAATATGAATTCTAATTCTGTAATTTGAATAAATGATTATTAAGATATATTTTCATATTTAAAATATTGAAATAAATAAATTATTGCTTAATAAATCTACTCTTTTGTTGAGATTCATTTTAGCATCTATCGCAATTATATTATTATTAAAGAATAATCTATAAAAAATAATTCCTTTTTATGAAATATTTAACAAGTATAAAGAGTTAAAATTATTTTATCGCTAGGTATAAGATACTTTTTTTACTTTATATTATTAATTATATTTAAAATTATTTAGAATTTCTGCGATATAAAATGTTTGAGTTATTTATTAGTTGATATTTACAAGAGATTCTTTTTCTCCTTTCTATTTTTGTTAATAAAAAGTCCATGCTAAATGAAAATTATAAATTTGATCTTTATTTGATTTTACTCAAATATGAATAAAGATTAATAATACTTTCTTTTAGCTAAAATTGTTGAATTGCTGACTCAAAAAAACAAAAATTATTTTTATCAATTTATTTTAATTTAAAAAAATGTAAATATATGATAAAATAGTGATATCTATCTATTAAAAATAAATATCAAAAAAACTTATAGAAAAATTTAAATTATTGCTACTAATTTTTTTGTACTACCCTTATATTTATGTGCTGAGTAGATACATATATTGTATATATATTTATTTTTTACTTTTTTAAATTTAGTTAGAATTCTAATTAGATTTTATATCATACTTTAATTTGAATATGTTCATTTGAATTATAATTTTGAAAGATTAGTATTTTTGGATAAGAGTGAGATTCTTTCTTTTTTTAAAAAAAGAGCTATTTTATATGAGTATATATTTTAAATTACTAACTGAATTATAATATAACATTCAAATAAGATTAATGTTAATATTTATATGCTCTATTATAACAATTTAAAGAAATTTCTATTGATTAAGGCTTATTCATTTAAAAAAATGGTTGAATTTCAGCATATAGTTTTCTTATTTAAGGATTGATCTAAATTTTTTAGTCTTTTAATAAGTAACTTTTATTATCACTCTTCTGACTAATTCTATTGATATATTATTAAATGTAAAAGCAATCAAATAATTTCTTATGAATTTTTTACTTCTTTTGAAAAAAACAAATATAAATCATAAACAAATTGATATTCATCATCTAAATTTATTCAATCTTAGTCTTTGATACATAGAGCTATTTTAATTATATTTATACATATTTCTTTAAGATGCTTAAATCAGTAATCTGTTTTGCGCATTCATAAAATTTTGAAAATGATGATGAATTTGAAATAGAGTTAAAAATAATTTTTTGATAAATCAAGTATGTATGTATGTTTAATATTTTAAAAATAATTGATAATAATAATCAATAAGCTTTAAATTTGTATTATTTTAATGCTTATTTATCTATTTGCAAGTATCAAACTTATAATTAAATTTTTCTTAAAGCTAAATTATAGATTAAAAAACACCTCAGGTTTTTATCATTAGATTATCATTTTAATATTTGCTAAACATTTTATTCAAATTGATATTACGTTCAAAGTAGTTAATTATTTTAAGAAAACAAGAAAAATGAAAAAACAAGATAAAAGAAGGTTTGCTATGTATTTGATAAGACTAATGAATGGAGTTAATTGACGGATAGAAAAAATGTAAGGCTTTGTTTATTGTAAACCTTTGAAAAAAAAAATAATTAATTAAATAGATAAGACATTATTTATTTTTCGATAATTATCAATTATTTATTCATTTTTGAGTATTACATAATTCGATAATACTAAAATATTCCTTTATCAAAATATTTGAAAATTTGATAGTTTTTTTCCTTCTCTTTCTTTTATTCATAACTTCTTTTACAAATATTAATTAAAATGTAATGATTAATAACTGTAGTGATATTTATATTCAAATTCATCAGAATAATTTTTACAATGATTTAGCTCTAAATTCATATATTTTACCACAAATTTTAATATTTATTAAAATAAAATAATATTATAATTTATTATTATTATTATTTATACATTTTCATTTTTATATAAAAAAAAAAGCGAAAATACAATAAAATAATTTTCTTAAAAAATTAAGTTATTTAGTTATTTTAATATTATATTTCTAAATCCAAAGCACATATCCTATTTTTGCTTACATACAAATCTTTATCTATTTTCATTTTCAAACTGATTAGAGCGAATATCTGATAAATTCTTAATTTATATAAAATAAGTCATTCATTAGCAAATATAATGAAGTTGCTTGTGTGTCAATTTTTTTATTAAAATTTTGAATGAAAAAATGAATGAATGAATGAATGAATAAACAACTTTAGATATTATTTTAATTATTTTTTAAAAAAATTTCTTTTATAAACATTTCAAATAGTACTTAAAAATGTTTGATTTTTAGAGTTTTATAAAAAAGATATTAAGATAGCTTCATTTTTACTGTATGTAATATAATTATTTTATAATTTAAAAATTAAACTAGCTATAAATATCATTTCATATAAGTTACTAAAATGAGTAAACATATTTATTTATATCAAAAAGAAATAGTTAATTGATGAAAGTATTATTTTAAGATACAATTTCATACAAATTTATTTATATTATGTTTGAATGTAACTCTTTGTATTTAGCTGCATTTATTTAAATTTGTTTCAAAACCTTTTTTTCAGATCTGCGATAATAGTTTGTAGAAAAATATACTTAAAAATTATGATTTTTAGAATGCGTTTGAATATGATTATTAATAAAGAGCTAACTTAATTTTTAAATATAAAAGAAATAAGTTAATTAAATATTGATTAAAATTCGATAACACTAATTAATTATATAATATACAATGTATGGGTAACGTTAAAATAATAAATTGTAGTTCAAAGTAAAATGGCATATTTTTTTAAAAAATATTTTTTTTAAAAAATTAGAAAAATGTTTTTTTAAATAATTCATAGTATCTTTATCACCTATGTTTGTTTAATAATTAATAATTTAAAGACAATTATTTTCACATACATACATTCTCTATAATTTAATTAGAATTAATACTTATTTTCATAATATCTATTAGTAAATTTTAGATGATAAGTATTAAATTAAGTATAAAGAGAAAAATAAAAAAAGAAAATATTTTAAAATTAAATTTTAAAAAATAATTAAAAAAAATAATCACAATTAAAAAGCAAAGAAATCTAATAAAAGGTTAATAATTAAAAATGCTTTTTGTTTTCATTGATTTTTTATTATAAATCAAATTATAAATGAAATAAATTGTTTTCAAATAGAAAGAGTACTAAATTTGAAAAAAATTAGTGCATTTTGCTAAACTTAAGCTTAAAGCTTGTATACCTTTATTATCAACAAAATATTTTTCTGCTTTAGATTCATTTTTATTTTAAAATTATTGTAATTAGAAGATGTAAATATTGATTCTCTATTTAATTACTCTTTAAATTTATTTTTACCATTAAAAAAGTTTTTAAACTCTTCACTTTAAACTCATACTGATCTCAATATTAATCTATAGTAAATTCAATTTAATATAATTAATATTATTTACTTTATAATTTGTATCAAGTTCAATTTTTTTTTCATGAAATATTCTCATATATTTATTGTTTATTCATTCAAATTTTTATTTATTTTTTTATTTAAGTCATTTTTCATTTTCATTCAACCTTTGCTTAAATTATTTACTAGTTTATTTCTTAATTCTTACATCGTATTTTTTAATCATTTTTCCTTCTAACTAACAAATATTTAAAAATATTTAAAAAGTTACAATAAAATTTATCCAAATGGTGCCTTAAACCTAGGCTCTGCTTTAGCAAAATGCACTAATCTCTCAAATTTGATACTTAATTTATGGTAAAAATAGCTTATTTGTTATGATTTGTGATATTTTTTGATGAATTAAAACAAAAATAATATTTTTACATGAGATATTTACTTTTTGATTCAGATTATATTTTTTTTAATTTAAGTCATATTCATTCACCCTTTAATTAAATTATTTACTAGTTTCTTTATTCTTAATTCATATTTTTCCTTATAACTAACTAATATTTTCTTCAATATTATAAAGTGAAAATTAAATTGATGCAAATGGTGCCTCAGGCTTAGGTGCTGCATTTTGCAAACTGCACTAATCTCTCAAATTTGACACTAAATTTAGGGTAAAAACAGCTTATTTGTGATTAATTATGATATTTTTTCATGAATTAAAACAAAAATAATATTTTTACATGAAATATTTACTTTTTGATTCTAATTATATTTTTTAATTTAAGTCATTTTTCATATTTCATTCAACATTTGCTTAAATTATTTACTAGTTTCTATATTCTTAATTCGTATTTTTATTCATTTTTCCTTCTAACTAACTAATATTTTCTTCAATATTAAAAAGTGAAAATTAAATTGGTGCTAATGGTGCCTCAGACTTAGGCTCTGCTTTAGCAAAACGCACTAATCTCTCAAATTTGATACTTTATCTCAAGGAAAAACAGTTTATTTGTTTTTGATTGTGATATTTTTTAATATAAAAATGACAAAAACAAAATCAATCATTTTACTTGATTTATTTACTTTTTGATTCTGATTTTATTTATTAGTTTCTTTATTCTTAATTATATTTTTATTCATTTTTCCATCTTACTAACTAATATTTTCTTCAATATTAAAAAGTAGAAATAAAATTGGTGCAAATGGTGCCTCAGGCTTAGGCTCTGCTTTAGCAAAATGCACTAATCTCTCAAACTTGACACTTAATTTAAGGTAAAAACAGCTTATTTGTTTTGGATAGTCATATTTTTTAACATCAAAAAGATAATGATAAAAAAATACTTTTATTAGATTTATTTACTTTTTGATTCTATTATTTTTTTTAATTTAACTCATTTTTCATTTTCATTCAACTTTTACTTAAATGATTTACTAGTTTATTTCTTTATTCTTAATTCATATTTTTATTAATTTTTCCTTCTAACTAACTAATATTCTCTTCAATATTAAAAGTAAAAATTAAATTGATGCAAATGGTGCCTCAGACTTAGGCTCTGCTTTAGCAAACAACCTAATCTCTCAAATTTGACACTTAATTTATAGTAAAAACAGCTTATTTGTTTTTAATTGTGATATTTTAAAATGAATTAAAACAAAAACAGTATTTTTACTTGATTTATTTACATTTTGATTTCGATAGATATTAATTAAAAATTTTTAATAAAAAGATCGAAAAAAATAAAGAAACCAAATATAATTCATCAAAAAATCTAATTTAAATATTTTTTATTTCATTTTATTCATTAAATAATTAAAATATTAATACCTATTATTTTTCATTATATATTTATCTATAGATAAAAACAACTAAATTAAAGGATCCATAAAAACAAAATATTCAGCAAATACCTTAAAGCTAAAAGATTAGTTGTTGAAATTATAGCTTTATGATAAATATCTGATGAAGAATAGAAGAAGTATCTTTTTTAAGCGATTAACTTTTATGAGATATTTTATGTAAAATATACTTATAAATTATAGTAAAATAATTGTTTTATAAATTGTGAAGCTAAATTTATATTTTATATTTGTGAAAGAAAGAAGCAAACTATTAATATAGATTTATGATAAAAAAAGTAATAAACATAGAATATAAATTTATGATTATTAGAGAATTTATTTTAGGGGGGAAATATTCATTACCTCCTGCAATTTTAAATGTATTTATACTTAGAAAATTTATTAATAATTTTTATAATTAATTAAATTACGATAACATTTTTTCTACCTAAACAAAAAATAAATGATATAATAGAATATATATTTTAATAAGCTAGAAGATGTAAGTATTTATTTTCTAATTAATTACTCTTTAATTTTATTTTTACCATTAAAAAAGTTTATAAACTCTTCTCTTTAAACTTATACTCATCTCCTTATTAATCTCAGGTAAATTTAAAATATAAAAATTATTCTTATTTATTTTAAAATTTGACACTTAGTTTCTTGTAAAAACAGCTTATTTTTTTTGGATTGTATTAATATAAAAATGAATTAAAACTAAAACAATCTTTTTACTTGATTGATTTACTTTTTGATTCTGATTATGCTTTTTTAATTT
>JH720119.1:18708-65011 GCA_000231845.2 Tetrahymena malaccensis 436 | reverse complement strand
CTCATATTTTTTATTCATTTTTCCTTCTAACTAACTAATATTTTCTTCAATATTTAAAAAGTCTAAATTAAATTGGTGCAAATGGGGCCTCAGGCTTAGGCTCTGCATTAGCAAACTGCACTAATCTCTCAAACTTGGAACTTTATTTATAGTAAAAACAGCTTATTTGTTTTGGAATGTATTAATATAAAAATGAATTAAAACTAAAACAATCTTTTTACTTCATTGATTTACTTTTATTTCTGATTATGCTTTTGATTTTATATTTTTATGATAAAGATCATAAAATAAACAATAATTATTTGACTTATCAAAATTTAAATTAAAATATTTTTTCTTTTTACTTTTATTTTATTTATTAAAACTTATCTCTAATATCTATTTATAGCCTTAATTAAATTAATGATTCACATAAATTAAAGATATTGAGCAAGTACTTTAAAGCTAAAAGATTAGTTGTCTAAAAAATAAAATTTTGATAAACTTAAGTGATAAACATAGATAAATAGAATGGATAAATTAAACAAATTTTTAAATATAAAATAAAATTATTTATTTATCTTTATTTTCATATTTGTAAAACCAAAAAGTAAACTAAGTACATAAATTTATGATTATTTTTATAAATATAAATTTAATCTAACATAGAATTTATAAAAAGACTATTAAAGATTTATTTTTTAAAAATTAAAGTTTTAAATTTTAAAATAATTCATAATTTTAATTTTTTAATTTGGACAGCTACTTATTTTACATAAAAAACATTATTAATATATTTAAATAAATAAATATTTAAATTAACAATAAGTACTAACTTTCAATAAAAATAATTAAAAGAAATAGAAAATTTTTTTTTATTATTATTGATTACCTTACAAAATTACAATTTATTTTTTTTTTCATAATGAAAATATCAACAAAAATATGATTGATATCTCTATGATTTATGAAAATGAATATAAATTGTCTTATTAAGGTGACTAACAATCTTTTTGAGTTTTAGCAGCCCCTGCTTTTGAAGTTAGATTATTAGGGCAAGGAGCACATTGAGAATTTTAAGTATCTGTGGCTTTACTAGCATCTCCATAATAATTAGCTTTACACTAACACAAATTGCTGCTTGTAGTCCAAGCTTCAGCCTATGAATCAAAACACTTGCAACCAGAAAAATCTTCTGTATTAGTTGAACCTGGGCTGCATCTTTTAAAACTTGTATTTCCTAATCCTATTGCATATTAACCTGCTACTAATAGAATGCATTTAGCATTTGCAGTCTCATTTGAGTATGTTCTTGCAGGGCAAGGTGAACATTTTCCTGAATCAGTAAACTATCCTGCTGGACAAGCTGTACAAACAGATGATGAGTTTTTTAAAACTGCTGGTGAACCTATATATCCTTAATTGCAAACGCAGCTAGCATTAGAAGAAGGCTAATTAGAGTTAGGATCAATACATTAACAGCCTGAAAAATCTGCATTATTTGTGAGAGTAGATCCACAGCTTTAGCAAGATGTATTTCCTGTTCCAGATGCATATTAACCTTCGCTGCATTTTTAACAAACCGTACTACCATTACTAGATGAGTATGTTCCGGTAGGACAAGCAGTACATTAGCCTAAAGTTGAAGCATCTGAATATTAACCAGGAAGACAGGCTGTACATCCAGTTTATCCAATAGTTTTTGAAGGTGTTCCTCCATATCCTTGTTTACAAATACATTTACTAATACCCATGACAGCATTAGTATCAGTACATTTGCAACCAGAAAAGTCATTTAGTGATTAAGAATCGTCAGGACAAGTAGAGCAAGATGTGTTTCCAGTTCCAGTTGAAAATTAACCTGTAGTACATTTAGTACAAGTTTAATTAGCTGTTCCCGAAGAAAATGATCCAGCAGCACATGGAGAACACAATCCAGTAATCGTATTTACTTCTTAACCTGCTGTGCAAGCAGTACATCCTATTTAAGAACTTGATGAAGTTTTTGGTGAGCCAATAAATCCGGAATTGCATGCGCAGTTTTTGCTACTATCTACTTAAGATGCATTAGAATCATAGCACTTGCAGCCAGAAAAATCATCAATATTAGAAGATCCTGATCCACAAGTTTTACAAGAAGTACTTCCAGTAGAAGGTGTAAATGAGCCCTACATACATTTTAAGCAATCAGAATTACCAGTTCCTGTTGAGTATGTTCCTTTTGGACATGGGGTACATGCTCCAGATGTACTAGAATTAGAATATTAACCAGCTAGACAAGGTTTGCATCCTTAAGTACCTGCTGAACTAGAAGGAGAACCTGTATAACCGGCTGGGCATACACACGAAGGGTTTTAAAAAATAGCACTTGTGTCTATACATTAACAACCAGAGAAATCTTACAAGGAAGTAGTCATGGGAGCTGGGCATGTTGAGCATGATTTATTTCCAGTACCTGCAGCAAATTAACCTGAGGAGCAACTTGTACAAGAAGCACTACCGGGATTACTTGAATAAGTACCAGCCAGACAAGGAAGACAACTTCCACCAGATTAATATTAGCCTGCAGGGCATAGAATGCATCCTTGAGTATTTAAGGATGCTGCTGGTATGCCAATACTACCTGGTATGCATTAACAAGTATTAGTATCTTTTGACCAGAAAGCATTTAAATCAAAGCAATAGCAAGCAGTATTAATGCCAGGATCTGTTGTAGATCCAGCTGGGCATTACTTACATGATGCTGTTTATCCATCTTAGTATGGTTAAGTCATATAATATCCAGCTTAACATACAGTGCATTAATTTGCATTTCCTGGAGTAGTAACAGGATCTAAAGTTCCAGTATTATTAGGGCAAAGTTAACAAACAGCAGAATTAGTACCACCAGAAGCTGTATTCATATAATAGTTAGTTTAGCACATAGAACAAACGGAAACTGATGTGGAAATTCCCTAATCAGAATAAGAATTGTTTGGACATATTTGACAACTTGCACCTTTTCCAGGGGTATTTCCATTAGGATCTTAATATGGTGTGAGCAAATAATATCCTGCTTAACAATAATCACATTGAGATTCATCTCCGACAACATTAGCATCAAATATTCTTGTGGAGCCAGCTGGGCAAGGTTGGCAAACAGCAGCAGAAGTTGAAGTAGCTTTTGTTAGAATATATTAGGTCAAGTCACATATACATTGCTGAATCGATGTAGCTCCTTTTTATTAAGTTGTACTTAATCCTGGGCATTTTTAACAAATAGGAGTATTAAAAATGTTAGTTTCAGTATTATAATATCCTTTTTAACAAACTCTGCAATCAGTTGTTTTACCACTAACCGTCATCATAGGCTAATAAAAAGATGCAGTATTATTAGGACAAAGTGAACAAACTGAATCTGCACCTTGTTAAACTTTACCATAAAACTTTTCAGTGCATACATCACAAATTGTTCCTGGTAATAAGCCAAATCTTAAAGTATTGTTTGAACATTTTTAGCAAGTTGCAGCCTTAGCTTAATTACCACCTGATGAAGGAACAGCATTTGCTATTTATATGTAGCCATCTACACATTAATAGTATGCGCTTTCATCCTTTACAGTATCTTCAATGCTACCTCCATTAGTGGTATGGTTTGGACACATGACGCAAACAGCATTTTAAGTGTCTGTAGGTTTTTGCAGCATATACTGTTTACCATAAAGGCAGGTATTACAATCAGATAACTTTTAAGCAGAAAACCCATATACATGAGAACTATAATTTGGGCATAATAGACATTATTGGTTGTTGTTGTAGAATCCTTACATACAATGGCAAGTATTGTCACTATTCAGAGCAGGATTTGAGGCATAATGGCAATATTAATATGAGAACTAAATGAGTAGCAAAAAGAGCAGACAAAATTTTTAGTATTTCATTTAATTTTTTTTAGATATTTTAGATTTTTTTCAGTTGATTATTAGTTATAAATAAGCTAAATAATTTAGAAACAATTTAAACACCAATAATTAATGATTATTTTCTTTATTTAGAACTAAATTTATCAAGTCAATCAAAGATTGTTAAAAACATCGTTAAATTTCTCTCTAAAAGTTAAATTAATTTGTAAAAAAAAGTAACCAGCCTTAATTTACCATCAAAAACAAATCAATAAAAGATAGTTTTTAAAAAATAAAAGATAGTTTTTAAACCTCATAAACTATTCAATTTAAAGTTTAAATTTAAAAATAAATAATCTATTGCGATAGATAGACAATTTAAAATAAGTTAAAATATATTAAATTATTTTACATTAAAAACTAATAAAATATATTATTTTGTAGCATGTTTCGATGATACATGTTAAAGCAAAAAATCTAATTAAGACTAAATAATGGAGATTGGCTTTTAAAATATAAATAAATGTATTGTTTTTAGCTCTATTATTTGATATTTTTATTAAATTTAATAGTCTTTTTTTTCTGCTGTAAATTGTTAAGCTCAAAATTCATCACATACCCTCAAGCAATTTCACTTACAAATTGATTGTTATAATTAACATATTTTTTTGAGAAAGGAAAAATAGTTTTAAAATGTAACTATCTCTTGTATGCGAAGCAAAAATATTAATTTGCAAGAAACAAATGTATAAATATTTAAAAAATATATTATATCTTTATCTTTAAATATCCTAACTCAATTATTGTATTTATGAAAAAAACTATTAGTAGCTATTAGATTTTAGATTTAAAAATAGCAACTCATCTCAAGGTAAGAAATGAAGAAAGAAGGAAATGAATAATTATTATAAAGCTAAAATAAAATAAATGAGATTGGTTTTTAAAATATAAATGAATGGATTTTAGCTCTATTATATTTGATAGTTTTATCTTTTTGTTCTATTGTAAATTATTAAGCTCAAAATTCATCAAATTCTTTCAAACTAATTTCACTTACAAATTTATTATTATAATTAACATATTTTTTCGAGAAAGGAAAAATATGTCTAATAGAAACTATCTTTTGTATGCGATGTAATTTATAAATATTAATTTATAAGAAACAAATGTATAAATATTTCTAAAATCTGTAATATCTTTATCGTTAAATATCCTAATCAAATATTTTATTTATAATAAAAACTATTAGTAAGTAGATCTTAGATTTTAGATATAAAAATAGCAACTCATCCCAAGGTAATAATTGAAGAAAGGAAAAGTGGAATAATTATTATAATACTAAAACAGCTTTTTTAAAAATTGAGGAAAGCGAGTTTCAATAAAAACTTATGGACTTAATTTAAAACTTTTGTTCTTCTGTAAATTCATCAATTCTATCATATTTATATCACTTACAAAAAGATTTAAATGAAAAGTTTTATTTATAAAAAAGCATTTTTATATCAAAGAAGTGAAACAAATTTGTTAAATAATTATATATTACAGACCCAGTGATTATCACACTAACAAAAAATGATTAAGTCTCTTGAAAAAATAAAAATAAGTTATGAATTTTTAATTAAAAATTTTTTTCGAGAAAAGAAAGTATTTCTAAAGTTAAATTCTCTTTATGTAAAAATGTCTTTTTTAGTATTATTTTGTATCAAATAAAAGTTTTATTATTTTTAAGATTTCTACCATTTTAGATATCTTATAATATTTATTATCAACTGTTATTATTCACTACATTTTAGATTTATTTTATATATAAAAATACATGTTTTATTTTATCATTATTAATCAGAAATGGAAAAGTAAACAAACTTTTTGTAATGTTAAGATAGTTTTTTTCTAAAAGTAAACCTTAGTAAATTACAATATCAAGTAATTAGCTTAAATATATTTAAATCTTTTGTTTTTCTTCTTAATAATAAATCTGTTTCTTCCGTCTTTATATTGCTTACAAAATTAATTTGTCTAATTAAAAAAACATCTTTTTGGGAGAAGAAAAATATTCCTTTGTAAAGACTTTTGTAATATCAAACAAACTTTTTTCTCAAAGTAAACCGAAGTGAATTTCAGTATAATTGATTGACTCAACTATATTTAAATCATCTTTTACTTTTCTTGATATTAATAAACTTAAAACCATCGAATTTTCTCCATATTTATATCATTCATTTACAAATTTAATTTGTCAAATCAAAAAATATTTTCGAGAGAATAAAAATGTTCCTCAATAAAAATATCTTTTAACTATGAATTTTTATTTTTTTCAGCACATTTTAACAAATTTATTACTTTATATTCTTCATATTTCTATTGTAATTTTAATAAATAAGTGTTTTTTTTTAATAAATTTATATTATTTTAAGTATCTAAACTCTATTTTAAAATTTATAATTAAATATATTCAAACAAACAAAGAAGATTATATGTTAGTTTTGTAAATAAAATATTTTTTAAATCTATACCATTTATATTTATTTTTAAAATGTTTAATTGCTATTATATTATTTTAAATAAAAAATATTCAAACATAAAAGAATTTGAGATAAAATAATCTAATCATAAAAGTATTTAGAATAATCTTTAATTAAAAAACTAAAATAAATGAATTATAAGTTTAAAAAAAGCTAATTTACCAATCAACAATATCTTTTAAATATTTCTAAATAAATTATTCTTTGGTGTTTTTATATTTTATTTTTCAAATTTTCAAATATTTTTCTTTATTTTTTAAAATTTCTAATAAAGCCTAGATAAAAAAGTAAATGCATCAAAATTAAAAAATTTTAAATTTATTTTAAAATAATTCTTGTACAATTTATTTATTAAAGATAGATCAAATATTTTAGATTTTTAGCTCAATAAAAAATAATATTCACATACAAAGCTATTTTTTATTTATTAAAATATCAACTAAAAAAGGAATTGAGTATTTTCACAATAATAAAATAGCTTTTTTGTTTAAAATGGAAATTAATTTAAATATTATTCTATGATTTATTTAACTTAAATATTTGCTTATTTATCAATGAAAATTTACAACACAAATAAATTTAAAAATAAATTAAAATATATTTTGAAATTTTTTTATTTGATTGGTTTAAAAATTTTCGATATTTACTATAGGTATAAGAATGAGTTTGTTAATATTCTTTTAAAAATAGTTTATGAAAGTTTAGAGGATTCTAAATCAATCTACTCTACTTTTTAACCCTTGATACACTTGTTTATAGTTTAAATTGAGTATATAAAAATAGCTTTATTAACTAAAGAGTAGTTAAAAGTAATTTATTATACAAATAATTTTTAAAAATAACTTAAAATTTAAATAATATGTATTTAAAATGACAAGATAAATGAATAAATAGAAAACTATTTCTAGATTTTAATAAATACATTTCATAAATGCATTATATAAAATTATTTTGAATTAATCAATTAAATCTTTATAAGCATTTGATTAATCTTTTCATTTTTAGAATCCTTTAACTTAATTTGCTTTTAGATTATTCACTCATTGAATTTAATCTATTATTTTAAATGAATTTAGTATAGAATATTTCAAAAAAATAAATAGACAATCGAAAACAAAACTTAAAAAATATTTTTTTAATTTTTTATGAGATAGAAAAATAAGTGAATAATTTAGTTAAAATGTAAAATAGTACTGAATACTTAAATTCAAAGATTTAAGATGAGTACACTTTAGTAAAGAATAACCTAAACTCTAAGCACCTTCTTCTCCAATTTAATTACATCTTTAAATAAATTAGATATTAATATTTTTTGATATAATAAAGAATATTTATAAATGATTAAACAATTCATACTCAAGATCTAATCTTAAAGCTGAGACATTATTGCATTTTTCTAAAGCTAAGCCTAAAGATGATACACATTTATCATCTATTAAATTTTAACTTTTTATGAGATAAAATTTTATTTATTTAAAAAATGATAAGAAATGAATTAATAACTTAATTTTTGGATATTGATTTAAACATAGTAAATTTAATAAATTTTAACAAACAAATGTTTAAATCTGGTATATTCATTTTTTTAGTTGAAGATCATATAAATATCAATATCCTTACGCAAGGTCAAGGTAAATATCTTTGAGGCTAACACATTTTGAAAGCATATATACTAAACTTTAAATTCCCTCCAAACTAATATCGTTGCTACTAATTTTAGTTTATAATAATAAAATTAATATAAATATCTAAAACCTTCTATAAATGAATTTTATTCCACTGTTAATTGAATAAATTAGTAAAAGATCCTTAAAATTTGAAAATAAAACAAACTCTCAGATTTAATCCAAAAAATGAGTATTAAGTTAAGATAAAAAAGTAAATTTAAATATTTTTCAAAATAATTATTTTACTTTAAAAGTTATAAAAAAAAAAAATAAATTTTTCAATTAAAAAGATGGTCTAATATTATAATTATTTTTCATAAAGACCGCTAAAATTAAAAAAAATAATAAGATCTAATCTAATCAATTAAATTATTTTATTAATACTTTTTTTTTAAATTAAGGTTTTTTTTATTTTTGTTTATAATTGATTCAAATAAATATCATAATTAAAATTAATTCATTATTTTATTTATATCTCATTTTATTAAAGCTTAGTTTTTTGTAAAATTAAAATATCAACAATTAAATTAATTTAAAAAGAGATGTATCAATTAATATTTTTTACCATAGATATAGATTTAATTTAGTGAGTTAAGTACAATTTACTACATATTCTACGAATTCATTTAAACCCTAATTGCCTATATTGCTATATCTTTTTATTTATTGGATAAGATTAATAAAAATTAAACAAATTAAATGAATAAGTTCTTCTAAATAATATATCAAATTATCAAACAAGTTAAAACTTAACAATTAAAATTAAATTATTATTTTTTGATGTAAATTATAAATTTTACTGAAAACTAATATCTAATGATTAGAGATTAGGGAGTTAAATTATTGCAGAACCTAAAGCTTTTATGCCATCGATGCCAATTTCATTAGAGCTGTTTTTATTTTATTTTAAACTTAAATATTGTCATATCATTACAAAGTTAATACAAACTTATATTGAAAAATAAATATTTCAACATTAGAAAAAGCACAAATTATTAAAATTAAAAATAAATCTTTTAAAAATTTTATTTTTTGTTACTAAATGATCAAAATAAATGATTTTGAATGTAAAATTATTACTGAAAATGTAATTTTAGTTTTGAGAGTTTGGTTAATTTTTTTAAAGAAGAGCTTAAGCTTTGAACACCAAATTAGCTGATTTGATTGTTACTTTTAATTATAATATATAAAAATGAATATAAATTTTAAATAAAACAATCTTGATAGTCAAAGAGAGAAAATTATTCTTACTTAAGATTAATAACCAATTTTGATAGATTTGTTAACTTTCCTAAGTCTGAACTCAAAACCTAGGCACCTATATCTCGAATTACAGTTCCTCTTAAATAATAAAATGAAATTATAAAATTAATACCAAAATTTGTACTTATTATATCAATCAATAGTTAAATAATAAAATTAATTAAGATAAAATCAAAGCCACAAAGTAAATTACAAAAATAATTGGATGGCTTATTTAAATAAAAAATAAGTTTAAAATAAAAAAATAATCAATACTGGAATAATAACTTCAGATTAGTGATGTTTTAACAGTTTTATAAAAGAGATCCTAAACATGATTCTTACTTAAAGTTATTTTCACTATTACTTTTTTTTATAATTTGATTTAAAATTAAATATTATAAAAAAAATAGGTAATTTATATAAAAAAATATGTTCTAAGTTAAATTTTATGGGGTAGTTTTTGAATTTAAAATATAAACTTTGAGTGCCTGCTAGTAAAACCTTAGAAATTTGAAAAATTTAACTATTTAAAATATTAAATTAATCCCCTACTTACAAGATTAATGCTGTTTTTCTTCTTTTTATCAAAATAAACTTTGAAAAAATAAAATTAATTGTATAAAATTACCATTTTTACTTAAGTTTAAGTTTTAAATATGACAATTTTGTGCACTTTGATAAGGCAGAGCTTAAAAGCAATAAACCTTCGTTATCAATCTAGTTCAATCTTTTGATTTATTCATTGCAAATATTTTAAAAAAATAAAGAATTCTTAGTTTATTTTTACTTAAAATATAGCTTTAAAGTTGAGATATTTGTGCAATTTTCTAATCCAGAACTCAAGCTTTTTATTTCTTCATTATTTTCAATTTTGCTATTTTTAATTGAAAAAAATATTATGTCTTTTAAAAAAAGAATAGAAAAAAATAAATGTCTTAATTATTGGCTCTTTTACAAATAAATCTTTAATCAACTAAAATACAAATAAGTAAATAATTCATATTAATTTAATTTTAATTATTATTACGAAAGCTTTATTTCTAGGTTAGTATGAGACTAAAATGAAGAGCTAAGGAACTTTTGATTTGATAATAATTTTTTTTGTTAATTTAGCGTATTTAAAAATGTTTACTTCTTCTGGATTTTTATAAAATTTTCTATCTTCTTTCATTTCTTTTTTCTAAAATCTTTTTATTTGTGAATAAAAATGGATTTGTGGAAATTTAATTAAATATTAATTTTTATGAATACAATTAAATATTTGATAAGTTAAAGAAGCAAAGCATAATCTAATCAAAACTTTCCTTTTTGCTTTAAATTAATTAAATGTTTGATTGAAATAAAATTTCATCTTCAATTTATTTATTTTTATATTTTTTTATTTATGGAGCTAAAAGATAATTACTATAATTCCTTATTATTATAGATGAGCTGAAAAGATTAGGGCTTACTAAAATTTTTCAAAAAAAGCTCTAAAATAATTATTTTTTTTAAACTACTTAAATAATTAAAAATAATTTTTTATAGTTTTTAATTAAATAGTATAAATAATTCATTATTATTTTATGGTGTTTGTTGACGAAAGAATTAATTTTATTAAATAATAAATTAAAATCAACTATTGATTTATATTAAGTTTATGTGTTTTAACTCTTTAGGATTAATTATTTTTATAAAATATTTTCCTTACTGCATATAATATCTCTTAGTAAATTATAATTAAAAATTAATAATTTTAGTTTAAATTTCAAAATTAAATTTATAAATATTTTATTTATTAAATGTTTGCAAATTAATTAAGTAGTAATTCTTATATAAATAAAGTTGATTAAAAACCAAAAATTTGTGAATATCATTTATTTATTTGTCTTTGTATTGTTTTATAAATTTTTTATTCATTTTCCTTATTAATAAAAATAAATATTTTCCTTAAATTTTATGAAATTAAACTATAATTTATGGTTATCATTTTATTTGATAAAAAATAAAAAAAATAATTTTCTATTATTTATTTTGGTTTCTTAATAGCAAAGAGTGTGAAAAACAAACATAAAATATGAATTAATTAATTAATTGCTTGCAAAAATTGGAATATTTTGGATAGTATTTTTTTTATTAAAAAATAAGAGTGAAATAAAAGAAAATTAAATAAATATTTCATTAAATTCTAAAATGTATTGCTACCTACATACAAAATATGAATGAAATTTTACTAGTTTATTTTTATAAATTCCAGACATGATAAAGTTAACCAAAACTATTTACTTAAATAAAGTTTATTGGAAAATGTTTATAAATGCAATAAACTTTCTTAGGATATCTTTCTTATTTTTGTGTCCAATTTCAAATTTTATGAAATACTTTAGCATTTAGCAAAGTCCTATGGTTATTATTTTGTAAATTTATGTTTCTGCTTATTTAATTAAAAAGTATGACTTAAAATAGATAGATTTATGAAATCAAAGATACATGAAGAGGGAAATCATTTAATTTGGTTAATTACGATCAATTAAGAAAGTAAGAAAAAATTAATAAATACCAGAAATTTAAATTCAAAATATGCTTTTAATAAAATTGAAAGACAATATTATTCTGAGCCAATTTAATAAAGCTCAAATACCTCATTTAAGAAAAAATCAAATCTAGTACTAAGTAAAATGAAATGGAATTTTTTTTTTTATGAAATAAATATTTTTATGTTACAATAAATTATTTAAGCCTAAAAACAATAACAAAATAAAATTCTATTTTAAATAAATAAATGAGAAATCTAAAAAATAAAATAATCCTAAACATTAATTAATCTCTATTAAATATCAATCAAAAAGTTTTACATGCTTCTTTAAGACACATTCAAATTTAATTTCTTTTTAAATATTCTGTTATAATAGAAAATTTATACTATTACATAGATTCCCTCAGTTACTTACTGATTTCCATTAAAAGTAAATTTATGTTAATTATTTGAAACATGTTAGATTACATACTCAAGGATTTGTAATTTTAATTATGCAAAGTTTATTAATTGCTCATACATGCGTGGAATAGTAAGAAATATTTAATTTTAGAAAGTTTATATAAATGAAATTACGTATTACTTGAAAATGTAAAATATTATGTCACTTCAATTAAATATTTACTTAGATAGGAATTATTTATTCAATTTTTTGCTTATATTTATGCATTACACAATAAGCGCACTTGAAAGTAGCTTAACTTAATATTTATTTAAGCATTTGATTTTTACTTTTTATTTACAATTCGTACTAGAACCTTTTAAACTAAATGGTAATAGTTGGTATAAATATCTTTTATATCAAATTAATTAAGCAAAAGCCAATTTAATTAGAAAACTAAAGGGCAATTTTGTTGGTATTCAAATTGATTGTAGAGAAAGAAACTTATAATTCATTAAAAATAATTAAAATACCAAAAAATAAATCCATTCAAAATGTAAAAAATCTCTATATTAATAACTCTTGTATTTTTATCATGCTTTGCATGTTAAAAATCTCCTGTTTATCTCTCTATTGAAGTTGATAAGTCTGATGTCAATCCATAGTTATCCGATTTCTTAAAGTAGTCTTTCTAGCAATTACTCTTAAAATACCCTACAGACCAATAAGTCATCACTAAAGATTTAAACAGTTTGTCAAAATCAAAGCCTTAGGCTCCATGGAAAAATCCAAGTTCTATTCATACTACAGTTTTATACATTGGATCTGATAAAAGCAAATTAGATACTGAATATTACAAGTAATTCAAGGTAGGTAAATAAGTTTAGTTAGAATCTACCACCTTTATTTACGTTCCAGGCAAAATAATATGCTCTCCTGTATTTCCTTAAGGCATCCTCATTGAGAATACATGCCCTCACATGACATTAATGGTTGCTAATTGGAAACCAGTTCAATGTAATTCTGTATTGGAAGCAATTTTTACTTAAAATGGTGCCTTAAAGTCTGAATATGAAAATAAATTCTTCTAAGAACCCAGCAATGTTATGTTAAATAAGCTAAGTAAGGTTGAAATTGATGGAGAAACTGTTGATGTCTACATAGTTAAAGCTAATAAGGGTAACTAAAAATACTTAAACTTCCAAGGTGAAACCAAATATAGCTACTGATTAGCTAGAAAAATAACTTAAATTAATTAAAAATAAAATATTTTCTAAATTCAAATTAATTTACACTTAAATAAAAGCACTATCTATGAATGCAATTTTGTTCATGTTTACATTTATTTAGTTATTAATTTAATTAGTAAAATTTTTCTATATCCAAATTATAAAATTTTTACCTATTATGAATGAATGTTAATTAAATAGAAAAAATTTTTTATTATTTCCAAATTTAGCTAAAAAAAATGTATTTTAAATTTTAAACACAATATCACAAAAAATAAAAGACACCTTCAAAATTCATTTGCAAAAATATACTCATAAATGTTAAATAAATATTTAATTTATTTGAAAAAATCTTTCAAGATTTTTACCTTCTTAATTACAGATACTATTTACATAATACTAATTAGATAAATATTTAGTAATATATTAGATGATTTTTGATCAAATCAAATAAAATTTAAAAAAACCTAAAAAGATTTTAACCACAAATGTATAAAAAATGATTCTTAAAAATATGGGCTATTAAACAGTACAGTGCTTACAGTATTTAAAATAAAGTTTATACGAATAAATGAAAAATTTATGTATTTTTTTAATTTTTTTCTATTGATTGAAAATAAAATCTAATGAAATTATACAATTTAATATATTTTTTACAAAGGATTTATAGATCTGCTTTTGTTGATAGTTAAAAACTATACTTAAAACTAAAATAAAAAAATAAATACATAAATTCATATCAAAATAAATATTTGAGATATATTCTGATTAAATTTGATTAATAATTGATAAGAAATATCTTTTGTAAACAAATATTTAAATATTAAATTGAAAAAATAATTTTAAAATCAGTAATTTAAATTAATAATTAAAGAAAATGTCACAAAAAACTAAATTTAATTTATTTTTAATGTAAAAAGATTTTATATGTTAAGATTATTTAATGAATATTATATTGATTTCGTGTCTAACAATAGATAACAAAATAATAATCAAATTAATATACCTGATAAATAAGCAAAAAGTTTTTGAAAAATCATAATATGCATTTTGTAATTAATTATATATTTTTAAATGAATGAAAAGTTAAAATGAAAGATAAATATTTTTAATTTTTTATTTGTAGTTTTTGTTAGAAATGATAAATAAAACTATATTTCTAATAATTAATGTGATTTATAAATTTAAGAAGGAAAATAATACAAATTAATTATTTAAAAAGCTGATTTGTTATTAATTTATTTTAATTCGAATTTCGAAGGAATTGTGCTATTTTCAAATTTTTATCAATTTTTAAAAAATGTAATTTATAATCTTAAAAAGTTTATTTAAAAATTCGATCAAATTAAAGCTAAATCTTAAAATAGTTTTTCATAATTTATTTATCTAAATAATATTTTACTTATTTAACTGCCATTGAAATTAAAATATTAAAAAAGATTAGTATATTTTCACAAAAATTTAAATTTGTATATTTAATCATAAAAATAGGAAATTATAAGATAAGATTCAATAGCTTTTTTTTTGGTTGACACTTATTTGTTTCTTCAGTTGGAATTAATTAGGTTTTTTGGGATTTAAATGTAATTATAGAAACCCACACATATTTTAAATATATTAAATTTATCTTGTTTATAATAATGAAAATTATTTACTTTTAAATTATTTGCGATTTTTTAAATAAAAGTTTTACATTTATGTTTATTGAATTATATTTAATCTAAAATTATTTTATACGAAATAATATTTCGCTTATTTGATTACTGCTTGTATTTATTAACAATTAAAAAAAGTAGTCCTATTTATAATACAATTATTAAATTAATAGGAGAAAACAGTGGATATTTAAATAATTGAAAATGCAAATTATCAAAAAAACACATTAAGAAATCTAATTTTTTGTTGCTTTTCATTGATATTTTTACATAAAAAAGCAGATGAAAATTAGTATTTTAAAATTTGATATTTATTAAACTATGAAAATCTGTAGCAAATATCAAAACATTTTAAAATTACACATAAAAAGGAAAGGATTGAGATCTTAATACTATCTAAAAAAAGTAGATTTTATTTAAATAATTTTTTAAATTAATAGGAGAAATTAGTGAATATTTAAATAATTAAAATAGAAAGTAAATAAATATACCCCTACTCAAAATGGGGAAAATTAGAATTTTAAAAATTTGATTACTTATTGAGAAGATCTACAAAAATTTGATAAAAACAAAAGATTTTTAAATTACTTAAAAAACTAATATTCATTTTACCTTAATATTTATTATACATTTTATGAGTTTATATGATTTTATAGTATATCATTCTTAAATATTGAGAGTAAAGTATTATTTCGTACTTGTAAGAATTACTCCTTTTATAAATTAGAATAATAGTATCTATCAATGTTGGCTATGATAGAAATCATTTAAATTATTTCTAGCTTATTAAATTGAATTTGTTATCTCTCAGTATATTCAAATGCATTTAAGTTCACTAATTTAGTAAATACCCCATAAATATTCAAAACACCCACCTGTTTAATTTATTAAAAATCTATTTTGTATTCATTTAAGCTCATTAATTTAATAAATATCCCATAATCTTTGAATATTGTTTGATTTATCAAAAAATCTATTTTTTAGAAAATCATCTGATAGAAATTATTCAAAGTATTAATAATTTGAATGCATTTATTTATCTATTAATATATTTAAATGCATTTAAGTTCCCTAATATAATAAATACCCCATAATCATTGAATACATCCTCTAGTTTAATTTATTAAAAATTTAATTTTTTATGCATTTAAGTTCACTAATTTAATAAATATCCCAACAGCCATTTAATAGGCACTCTTGTTTGATTTATTAAAAATTTATTTTTTGGGAAATCAGCTTATAAAAATCATTTGAATAATCTCTAATTTATCTTATTGAATGCATGTATCTATCAACATATTTAAATATTTTTAAGCTGATTAATTTAATAAATACCCCATATTCATTCAATATACACTCTTGTTTAACTTATTAAATAATATAATTTATATACATTTAAGTTCACTAATTTAATAAATACGACATAACCTTTCAATACTCACCCATGTTGATTTATTAAAAAATTTATTTTTTGTAAAATCATCTGATAGAGATTAATCAACTTATTTCTAATTTATCTAATTGAATGTATTTATCTATCTATCAATCAATATATTTAAAAGCATTTAAATTTCACTAATTTAATAAATACCCCATAAATAAATATTCAATACACCCTGTTGTTTAACTTATTAAATTATATTTTTTGTATGCATTTAAGTTAACTAATTTAATAAATATCACATCATCTTTCAAAGCAGACTCTTGTTTGAATGATTAAAAACTCTATTTTTTGTAAAATCATCTAATATAAAACAATCAAATTATTTCTAATTTATCTAATTAATTGAATATATTTATCTATTAACCAATATATTTAAAAGCATTTATGTTCACTAATATAATAAATACCTCATAATTATTCAATACACACTCTTGTTTGATTTTTTTAAAAATCTATTTTTTGGAAATTCATCAAAGCTTTCTATCAACACCACCTGATTAGCTATTATTAGAAATAATATTTGTTTTTTGGTTTTAAATAAAAACAATCAGGCAAACCAAAAATTTAAAATAATTGAACGCCTCTCTGCTTTTAAATAATCCTACTTAGAATTATCACATGAAAATTGATCATTACTAAAATCATAAAAGAGATCTAGAGTATAGTTAAATAAAAGCTTTATTTTAATTATTGTCACTATTTAGACTTTTGAGATGATCTAAATTAAAATTTCTTCAAGATAACAAAAGTTAGTAATAATTGAGATCTTTGTATTTATACTTTAATACTGTAATATATTTTAAAAAAATAATGTATTTTCAGTTTTGAAGAAACTTCATTATATTAATAAAAAATTTAAAATCATCTAGTTAATCAAAAATTTTTTCAAATCTTCTTTAGTAGCAAACGCTTGAAATGAATGTTTAATAAATTCAGCTTTGTAACCATATATGAATATTTTGTAAAATTAAACGTTTAAAACAAAATAATACTTTAACGCAGAATCAAAAATTTACTAATAATTAAACAATATGTATTAAAATAAATGGATGCTTTTAAACTCCCTTTCCTGCTTTGTTCTTCTCGAAATTATGTATGCTTAAAATTGAATATTATCAGAAATAATCAAATTTTTTTAAACGCAAAATGTGACATTCAAATTAATTTAATTAAGTTATTAATTTAGTTTATTCAACCTATCTCTTTTTATTGATTGTACTTTTGAACAGAAATAATTAAATATTGATTATTAGTTAGTCCAGGATTAAGAAGTTTTTCTTTCAAATTAAATAATTTAAATGACGGTATTTATGAATTTAAATACAAGCCGAATTTTTTTAGATTATAAAAAATTATTAAAAAAATAATAATAACTAATTAATTAACTCTTAAATGAAAATAAACAAAATTTTATTTGCTTTAGCATCACTAATCTAGATTTCTTTGCAGTATTAACACTATTCTTATAACCTCACTTCATGTGATTGCTTTGGTGGATTCTATAATAACAATGGGAACTGCTAATTATGTCCTAATAATAGCTATTCTTCTTATCCTAAAAGTAAAAATATTTCAGATTGTTATAGATGTAAATCTAGTTCTTACTATCTTATTGCAAACGCAACATCTTCTTCAAATGCAATTTGCTAAAGGTGTCCTAATAATAGTATTACAAAATATTAGAATATAAGCAATTGTTCTCAATGTGATATTGGATTTTATAGAGAAGCTTAAGTGGTTTAATCATAGGTCAGTAACCCACTTTAGGCTACTGTCTGTTAATAGTGTCCAAATTACTCTAATTCTAATAAATCTGATAAGGATGGTGTTTAAGCATGTAATTTTTGTTAATAGGGTTTTTTTGTCTCAGAAATCAGTTAATTTAATAAATCGGCAACTTGCTCCCTTTGCCCGCTTGGTTACACTACGACTTCTAGTTAATATTTATGTAGATTTTGTGCTAAAGGATATTATACACATTATAATCCTTTTAAATGTATGAAATGTCCACCTAACACAACAACTTTTAACAATCTATCAAATATGTGTTTTTGCAAATAAAATACTTACATGACTAGAGACAGCAATCAAACCTAATAAATAGCTTGCGAAGCTTGTCCAAACGGTTCAGGAAATTACATTTCTCCTAAAATTGTAGGAGATTAATCTTAATGTGATATTTGCTAAGAAGGATTTTACTTAATTTAACCACACTAAGATCCTATTCCTGCTACAAAATAAGATGATCCTGGAACTCCTGGGAAAGCTGCTTAATGCTATTAATGCCCTAATAATTCTTCTTCTGATCCTGGAACATAAACATCCGTTTCAAGCTGTTATTTTTGCCCTAAAAATTTTTTTATGACTAAAAGTCCCACAGATAATGACTCTGCATATTGTTAAGCTTGTCCTAATAATACTGGAACTATGGGCCCTCAATATGAAGTAGGAGACTAAACTTAATGCAATATTTGTATAGCTGGATATTTCATGGTATCAGAATTTCAACATGGATAAACTGCATAATGCAAGCAATGTCCTCCAGGAACAAGTTCATTTGATGGTATTAACTCATATTGTTTTTGCAATGATGTAAATGCTATTTTTTCGGTTGAAGCTAATTCTTGTTTATGCAAATAAGGGTATTTTGGTTAGCCAGGAACATATATGGGTTCTTAGGAATGTAAAGAATGTCCTGCAGGATATTATTCAAACTCTCTTGGTAACAGTTAATGTACTTAATGTGAAAGAGATTTATATTCTTCAGGTACAGCAAACACATTTTGTCGGACATGTCCAAGCAACTCTATTATTTTATTAGATCAAACGGGCTGTGTTTGTAATAATGGTTATGAAAAAAGCAACTCATAAAATTCAAGTAAGTGTACTCCATGTCCTGCTGGTTATCACTCGAATGAAAATACCAATAAAGAATGTATTCAATGCCCTGCTGGGTATTATTCATCTAGTTTAGGTAGCCCAGTATGTATTATTTGTAATGATAATTAGATTTCAAATGATGCAAGAACTTCTTGCTAAGATTGTGGGACTGGAATGATAAGAAATAATAATTAAAATGAATGTATTTGCTAGTATTATAATGCAATTTATGATAAGTCTACAAATAGCTGCTTTTGTGGTTCAGGTTACATTAAAAAAACAGATACTTATGAATGTAAACTTTGTCCTATTGGGACATATAATTCTATAAATGATAAGGGAATAGAGATTTGTGAAAATTGTGGATATGGGTCAGAAAATAATAATGACAGTTCAAGTTGTGATTGTATCGATTAAAATTCTTATTAATAAGCACCTAATAAAAGTTGTATATGTAAAGAAGGGTTTGGTGGTTAACCATCTTTAATTAGGTTTTCTGAAGGGTGTTAAATTTGTAATAGAGGTTAATTTTCAGACTCTACATCTGGAAAATGTTCCGATTGTCCTATAGGAACTTATTCAGAATTTAAGGGTTCTAAATGTACTCCATGCAAACCAGGTACATATGCAAGGAATTAAGGAAATTATGAATGTTCAGATTGTGCTAAAGGTTCGACAAATACAGATGATTTTTCAGGTTGTAAATGCTTTGACGAAAATGCTGAACCTTGGTCTAAATTAAATGAATGTAGATGTGCAGCTAATTACATTGGAGATGCTAGCCTTGCAACAATTACTGAAAAAAATTAATGCAAATTAGTAGCTACACCTAATGATAATTTTTAAAAATCTTATTTTAAAAATATAACTATATCTATTATTGTATTAATAATTTTAATCCTTTGAAAATATTTTGTGTTTTAGTAAAAGTAAAAAAAATTTGCTTTGTTCATTTATTTACTTACATATTTTCTTAATGATTTATTTTTTAAAAATATTTAGCTAATTTATTTTATGTATACTTCAAAAAACTATATTTTGTGTTTTTAATAATACAAAATAAAGTAAAAACCATAAGATGTTGCTTATGTAATGAGATTTTTCATTATAGATTGAATTTACTATTAAATTAGCACAAAAATAATTAGTAGAATAAACAAGGATATTTTATAGTTTTTTATCAATAATAAAATCAAAGCATTATTTTATTACATCTTAATTAAAATAAATAATTTAAATGCCACTCTTAATTAAGATATAAAAAAATATATATAATAAAATTAATTTTAATTAAATAATATATTTAATCTCCAATTTTATTTTATGGGATTTAAAAGTATCTCTTAAAAGCATTTAGTTTATGACATCTAAAAATAACTTATTAAGTCATTTATATTTTTAAACTTAGATAAAATTAACATAAAGGAAAAATTTTTATGATATCATTAAAAATACAAATAATTTAACCAATATTTCCCTTGTATATTGTTAATTTTTATTTCTTTTTTAAATTGAAATCTGACACCTAATCAGATGATAAATATATATCATTCAAAAAATAAATGCAAGATAGAGTAGCTTTTATTTAAAAATAATCATAAATATTTATAATTACAATTATATTAAGGTTATTAGCTTTTAAAAAATTTAATCAAATTAGTTTTATTTTTTAATTCACATCCAACTTTAATATTATATCTTTTGATTTTTTTTCCAAGCATTTTATTATATTTTATTTTTAAAAATATTATTTAGAATAAATTATAAATGCTTCTTTTATTTATAAATCATAATTTATCATATTTGCCTTTATTTTATTATTAGTATATAGTTATTTATTTAGAAAGTAGCATTTTAAAAAAACAATAGTAAGGGGAAATCTGGTCATTTTTTTGACTACACCTATATTTTATATTTAAAATAATATTTTATTTTAACTTTATTAATGAATATAAAATTGAATGATGAAATATAGATTCTGATTTAAAAAAGTTATTTCTTAAATAAATATTAGTGATTCAAGTAAAGTAAAATTGACTAAATAATTGTTTATCTATCAAAATTCAATTAGGTTTGTTATAATTAAATCAATAGAAAAAATTCTTAGCCTTAATTAAGTTTAATAAATCTTTTATATTTCTGTAAATGAATAATTTATCAATCTTTTATCTTTTTGCAGCTTACTAATTAATTTATTTATTAACAAAGAAGAAAAATCAATGTATTTAAATATATATCTTGAAATGAATTATATGTCTTTTTTTAAAAGTTCATTTTTAAGAAATAAATTTATTTTATAAAATTTGTTAATTATCTAAATAACATAGCAGAATTTAAAATAAAAAATTTATAAATATTTTAGATTTAAAAACAATGTTCTTATCATTATTTATGAGAAAACAAAATATGAAATTCTAACATTTGTTTCTTGAAATAGCAGTCTTTTTCTTTATAAATCAAAGTAAGCTTGAATATCCATAAATAATAAAAATTAAAAAGTACTTTTTTTGTTCTTCTGCAAATTAATAATCATAAAGTTCATCTAATTCTTTTATATATAGAATCCTACAGATTAATTTCTCTAAGAAAAAACATCTTTCCTAAAGAATTACAAATAATAAATAACTCTCTTTGCTCAATATCTTATATAAATGCCTCTTGTAAGAAATATATTGTTAATATTGTAAGATTTATTCAACTTTTAGTTATTTTGTATTCCATTTCAATATTCGAAATGAAAGATATATACTGCGTTGTTTTAGATTTTAGTTATAAAAATAAAATTTTAAATAATTTTTTACTAGAAAATGAAAATTAAAAGCTAGATATTGTTAAGTTTAAAATATTTTTTTTCTTTATACAATTAATGGCAACTATAAATATGACTGTAAGGAAGGTTTTAATTAAATTTGAATCCTTTTTTCTTCAGTAAATTATTAAATTCAAAATTCATCAGGTTTTTTGATATTTATTTGGTTTACATACATATGAATTAATCTAACTAAAAACAAATATCATTTGAAAATAATAAAGGTAATTCGAATTAACTTATATATGTGTGGCTTTACGCCAAATCATTATTAAAAGTTACTTTATAACAAATAAATATATACAATCAATAATGTCTTTAAGCTTTCTACCAATTTTAGTTATTTTAAAAGAATCTTAATATTAATAATAAAAAGATGTAAAAATATTTTATCAGTAAACGGAAATTGAACTAAGTATATTCTTAATATCAAAGCAGTTATTTCTTAAATAAATATATGCGAATTTCAACATCAGTTGAAAGTAGTAATTTAAATTAAGTCTTTTATTATTCTGTAAATTAATGAATTAATAATTTATCAATTCTTTTATCACTGTTTTGCTGACAATTAATTTATATAACTATAAAATCTAAAAGGAATTTTAAATAATCATCTCTTTATGATGATAGATTCTTTTTAATTGTGATTTTGTTAGAAAAAATCTATGTATATTTTTTAAATTTCCACCTTTTTAAAATTATCACATATCTTTTATAGCATTAATAACAAACAAATCTATATTTATGTTTTAAGTGTTATATAATATGATTTATTTCATTATAATTAGTGAAAAAATAGAAAATCTAAAAAATCTTTATCAATTTTGATTAGTTTTTTTCTTTCAAAGCGAATTTCAAATCAATTATTTATGGTATTAATCAAATTTATTTTTTTAATACATTGTAAACAATAGAATTAAATTCATTGAAACCTTCAACCCTTTTATCGCTTACAATATTTATTTGTATTACTTGAAAACCTTTTCTAAAGAAGAAATATTTGCTAAATAACATTTCTTTTTGTATTTAAATTTTAAATTAAGAAAAAAATTTTTAAAGTTTATTTTTATTGTTTTTTGTATAAAATTATTCTTAATCTTTTATTTTAGAAAAAGATATTTTTTTACTTCATTATTATTTTCAATTATTTCAATATAAATTATGGTATTAATAAATTTAAATCTTTTATACTTCTGCAATTTGATAAAATTAAAGTTTTATACATATTCAAAATACAAACTAATTTCTCTAAAAAAAAAGTACTTCTGTAAATAAGAAAAACATTAAAAATAGCAACTCTCTTTATGGAAAATAATTTTTTAATTTTTAAGAAATAAATTTGTTAATATTTTTTTAATTTTTCTAACGTTTTTATCATCTTAACTGAATGATTATATTAAAAATTATCCATAAGTCTTAAATTTCAAACAAAAATTAATATTTTTTATTTATCATTCTTAATCATAAAAAGAAAATGGAAACACAATATGTTTTTAATATCAATACAGGTATTTCTTGAACAAAATTTAATCAAATTTAAAAATAAATTGACAGGAGTATTTCTTGTGGTTTACTGTAAAAATTATCAAATAGTTAAATCTGAATATCAGTTTAAAAATAATATCTATAGATAAAAAAAATTATATTTATTAAATTATTTTTTATGAAAAAGAAAAGTGATTTATTTAATACTTAATAAACCTGAGTAAATATCAATATCAATCGTTTGTTTAAAAAAATTTAATATCTTACTTAGTAAATTAATGACATAAAAATTGATCAAATTCTTTTTTTATCACTTATAAATTAATTTATTTATCACAAAATTTTAATTTGAAGAAGAAAAATTTTAAGATTATAACTTCTTTTATTTTACTATTTCAAAACTCTAATTGAAACACTTATTTCATTAAATTTTGATATTTCTATTGAATGAAAATAACATTTTTATCTCTTAAATTATTGACTTTATTATCATATTTATTCATTAATTTTAAATTCAAAATAATTTTTTAATTAGAAATATTTTTAAAAAATGCATTATATATTTAATATTAATACAAAAAAATTAAATTTTTATAGATTAAATAATGAAATTAGATTTTTTTATACAAATAACCCTGTTTAATTAAAATTTGAAGTTGATTTAATAATAAAGTAAAGAAAAAATAATAAAAATATATATAATATGAGATTAAATAATGAGTAAAAATATTAACTGATTTCAATCAAAAAGTTTTAAAGCAAAAGATCTTTATGAAAAATTAAAATATTACAAAAATGTGTCAATTTAATAAAAATAAATTATTAATTCTTCTCAATAAAGTTAAATTGATATAGAATAATAAATTTAAGATTCATAAATAATTGAATTAAAATAAAGTTAAATTTAATAAGAATAAAGCTTACTTTCTGAAAAAACTGAATAAGAATAAAGTCTACATTCATTCTGAAAAGTAATATTATTTTATAATTATAAATTAAGATTAAAAAGAATAAGAAATTAAATAATAAAGAAGATAATCGAATTGAAAAAGAAGAACTTATTTAACATGAAATATAAGTTTAAAAATTAATTAATAATTAATAATTTTAGTAAAATAACTTGTTTATTAGTTAGTTAATCTTAATTCTAATATTTTGATGTAGAAATATTTTAATTAGTAATTATATTATGGAATGCTATATTATTATGAATAAACTTAAACTATTAAGTTAAAAAATATTACTAATTAGAAACTCTCTCTTTTTAAGCAATATGAATATTTTTTTATTGTTATTTTAAAAAAATAAATTCATTATTTTTTTATATTTTTTTTATAAATGTATTTAATTGAATTCAAAAATCATCTAATGGTATTGATTAATTTAAGTATTTTGCTTTTCTATAAAAAAGATAGAATTCATTAAATTTATTGATTTTTATGTATTTTAATTACAAAATAACTTGTATTTGTTTTCTACTAAATTAAACTTAATTAAAGAAACTCAGCATTAAGCATCAAGAAAGTATTTATTATTTAGCAATATTTTTCTTTTTTATAAAAGAAGACAATTTAAGAACTAATTAATTTTTTTTGGATGGATTTTTAAATATATTTATTTTAAAATCATTAGAGAAATGGGAAAATAAGCAAAAGATATTTACAATCTTAAAATAATTATTTTTTAAGTAAATCTAGCCGATTTTGATATAAATTTATAGTCTTAACTGAATTTATTTTTTTTACTTTTCTGTAAATCAATATGCTTATAATTAATTAAATTTTTTAATAATAACTTTGCATGCAAATTAATTATTTTTTATAGAATAAAAAATGATTAGTAAAAAAAATTAATATAAAATAGTAAAACAACAATACATTCTAAAACAAAATAAAAACGATTTTAACAATACAAACTAAACTTATTCCTAAAGGTTATTAAAAAACTACCTCAAAGGAGTAATGTTAATATAACTAAAATTGATATTTTTATCATTGCAGAAAAAGAAAATTAGCTGTTTTATTAACTCTAAGAGGCTTAGCAATCTTTTTCAGTTTTTGCAGCCCCTACTTTTGATGTAGAATTATTTGGACAAAGATTGCATTAAGACTTTTGAGTTTCGGTAGCTTTGCTAGCATCTCCATAGTAGTTAGAATTGCATTAGCATACGTTACTACTTGCATTCCAAGTAACAGAATTTGAGTCATAACATTTACAACCTGAAAAATCATCTGTATTCGTGGAACCAGCAGTACAAGTTTAACATTTTGTATTACCTGTACCATTTGCAAATTACCCTGTTTCACATTTATTACAGATTTTGTTTGCCGTATTACTTGAAAATGTTCCTACTGCACAAGGGGAACATTTTCCAGAATCAACAAATTATCCAGCAGGACAAGCAATGCACCTTGATGAAGAGTCCTTTGATGTTGCTGGTGAGCCAATAAAGCCTGCATTACAAACACAACTTTAATTATTTTATGTTTAGGTAGCATTAGGATCTATGCATGAACAACTAGAAAAATCAATTGAATTAGTTGATCCAGAACCACATTTTTGGCAACTAGAACTTCCAGTATTAGATGCATACCATCCAATATCACACTATTTGCAATTTGTATTAGCTGTTCCGGCTGCATATGTTCCAACAGGGCATACAACACAAATATGAGAAGTAGTGGAGTTTGAGTATTTACCAGCTACACAAGCTTAGCATCCCTAAGTGCTTGCTGAATTCGAAGGGGTACCTTCATATCCATCTGGGCATACACAATTTCCATCCTTAAAAATGGCACTTGTATCTATACATTTACAGCCTGTAAAATCGTTCAAAGAAGTAGTAGAATTTGGACAAGTGGAGCAAGATGTATTTCCTGTTCCAGAAGCATATTTGCCAGAGGTACATTTTGTGCAAGAAGTGCTAGCTGAAGAATTAGAATAAGTACCAGCAGGGCATACAATGCAAGCTCCAGAGGAGAAATATTACCCAGCAGGACAAGCAGTACACTTAGATGAAGAGTCTTATGATGTTGCTGGTGAGCCAATATATCCATCATTACAAACGCAACTTTAATTATTTTATGTTTAGGTAGCATTAGTATCTATGCATGAACAACCTGAAAAATCACTCTAATTAGTAGACCCAGTACCACATTTTTAGCAGCTAGAACTACCAGTATTAGATGCATACCAACCAATATCACACTATTTACAAATAGAATTAGCAGTACCTGCTGCATATTTTCCCTTAGGGCATACAGTGCATATACCAGAGGTAGACAGATTTGAGTATTTACCAGCTGAACATGCTTAGCATCCCTAGATACTTGCTGAATTCGAAGGAGCACCTTCATATCCATCTGGGCATACACAATTACCATCCTTAATAATGGCACTTGTGTCTACACATTTACAACCAGTAAAATCGTCCAACGAAGTTTAAAAATTTGGACAAGTTGAGCAAGATGTGTTTCCTGTTCCAGAAGCATACTTGCCAGAGGTACATTTTGTGCAAGAAGTGCTAGCTGCAGAATTAGAATAAGTACCAGCAGGGCATGTAACACAAGCTCCAGAAGAGAAGTATTACCCAGCAGGACAAGCAGTACACTTAGATGAAGAGTCTTATGATGTTGCTGGTGAGCCAATATATCCTGCATTACAAACACAACTTGAATTAAATTATGGTTAGGCAGCATTAGAATCTATGCATGAGCAACCAGAAAAATCATTCAAATTGGTAGATCCAGTACCACATTTTTAGCAACTAGAACTACCAGTATTAGATGCGTACCAACCAATATCACACTATGTACAATTAGAATTACCAGTACCTGCTGCATATTTTCCTTTAGGGCATACAGTACATACACCAGAGGTTGAGGAATTTGAGAATTTACCAGCTGCACAAGCTTAGCATCCCTGTGTGCTAGCTGAATTTGAAGGGGCACCTTCATATCCATCTGGGCATACACAATTTCCATCCTTAAAAATGGCACTTGTATCTATGCATTTACAACCTGTAAAATCGTTCAAAGAAGTAGTAGAATTTGGACAAGTTGAGCAAGATGTGTTTCCTGTTCCAGAAGCATATTATCCAGAGGTACATTATGTACAAGAAGTGCTAGCTGGAGAATTAGAATAAGTACCAGCAGGACATGCAATGCAAGCTCCAGAGGAGAAATATTACCCAGCAGGACAAGCAGTACACTTAGATGAAGAACCTTATGATGTTGCTGGTGAGCCAATATATCCTGAATTACAAACGCAACTTGAATTAAATTATGTTTAGGTAGCATTAGAATCTATGCATGAACAACCAGAAAAATCACTCTAATTAGTAGAACCAGTACCACATTTTTAGCAACTAGAACTACCAGTATTCAACGCATACCAACCAATATCGCACTACGTGCAGTTAGAATTACCCTAACCTGTTGCATATTTTCCTACAGGGCATACAGTACATACACCAGAGGTAGAGGAATTTGAGTATTTACCAGCTGCACACGCTTAGCACCCCTAGATACTATCTGAATTCGAAGGAGCATCTCCATATCCATCTGGGCATACACAATTACCATCCTTGATAATAGCACTAGTATCTATACATTTACAACCAGTAAAATCGTCCAAAGAAGTTGAAAATTTTGGACAATTTGAGCAAGATGTATTTCCTGTTCCAGAAGCATATTAACCAGAGAAACATTATGTACAAGAAGTACTACCTGGAGAATTAGAATAAGTACCAGCAGGGCATGCAACACAAGCTCCAGAAGAGAAATATTAACCTGCAGGACAAGGTATACATCCCTAAGCATTTAATTAAGTTGCTGGTGAGCCAGTAGAACCAGGATTACATTAACAAGATTAATTAGTCCTTGACCAGGATGCATATTAGTCATAACAATAACAAATATAGTTGATTCCAGGATTTGTGTTTGATCCAGGAGGACATTATAGGCATTATGGAACTTATAAGTTATCAAATTCTTAATTCATATAATAACCAGCTATACAAACATTGCATACATCTGTAGTAGCACTTGCTGGAGCTAAAGTTCCTGTATGATCAGGACAAGGTTAGCATTATGCAGAGTTACTTTAATCAGCTGGATTTGTCATTTAAAAATTTATTTTACATAAAGAACAAGATGAAGGAGAAGTTGAAGTTCCAGCTATTGAATAAGAATTTTGAGGACATATTTAACATTATGCTCCTTTTGCAACTGATATACCATCAGATTCTTGATATGGTGTAATCAAATAGTATCCTTCTAAACAAACGTCACATTGAGATTCATCTCCTACAACATTAAAATAATTCACAAGTCTTCCTGAACCGGTAGGACAAGGTGAACAAGAAGCAGCAGATGAAGGAGTTGAAATTGCTGTTATATACTAGTTTTAACTGCATATACATGATGAAATGTTATTTGAACTAGGATATAAAGTTGTAGTACCCCCTGGACATTATTGACAATTAACAGGTTTTGTTGGATCAGTTTCAGCATTATAATACCCTAATTTACATACGTTGCAATCTTTTGATGTAAAAGTTGGCAATTCTGGTCGTAAAAGACGTAATGAAAGATTAGGGATTCTTGGAGGACTATATTAGCTAGAATTGTTAGGGCATAATGAACAGCGAGCATCTTAACCACGAGGAACCATAGAATTAACATAAAATCCATCATCACATTAGCTACAAACTTGATCTAAAGCATCTAACATATTAGGAATAAGGATAGCAAATCTAAAAGTGTTATTAGGACATTTTTAACATCTAGCAGCTCTAGCTAAATTACCATTATCTCCTGAAGGAATAATAGCATTAGCAACCTTATAATAACCAGAATTACAAGTTTTACATTTACTTTGATCTGAGATACTCTTTGGATCACCCTTAAAAATTGAATTATTAGGACAAGGTGTGCATGAAGCACTCTAATTAGGCTATGATGCTAATTATGTCATATAATGAGTTCCCTAAGGGCAAATAGAACAATCTGAGGGATTTAAAGCCTAGATTCCAAAAGGAGAAGTACTAGAATTTGGGCACTGTTAACAATTTTAATTATTAGAGTAAAAACCTGTAATGCAAGAACAATCACCATTTTATAAACCAGGTTAATTAGCATAATGGCAGTATTAATAAGATAGCTAAATAAGCACTAACAAGAGAAGGCAAGTCTTTTAGAATTTCATCTATGCTTTGTTATTTATTTTTATATTTGTTTGATTTAAATATTAATTATAAAATTCATAAACTGCTGGGAATATAAAAGCATCAAAAATAATCAATTTGATTAATTAAGAGTATCATTTGATTTTTTCAAATGTTTAATAATTGAAAAACTGTCAATTACTATTTATGAATAGTGAGAAAAGTTAGTTATTAATAGTTTCAAATTAATAAAAACAATTACGTTATTGAGCTTTAAAAATCATCTTACCCCAATTTATTAATTGAATTTTAAACATTTAATTTGCCAAATATAAAGCTTTATCTTCTGAAAAACCACTTAAAATTAAGTTAAAATTATTTTTTTAAGTTTATGTCAATATAAAAATATTATTTTTGAGATGTTTTTTATAAATATTTTTGGTAGGTTATTTCAAGTTAGAATTAATCATTTGTTTTTTTAAATTACATTGAAAGCTTTAAGAGTTATTTTGAATATACAAATTAAGTTTTAATCAGATATTTTATCTAATCAATTATATTAGGGGATTTTATTTTCAATACTGCTTTGATTAAATTAATGCTTTTATTTCCCAAATAAAACTGTAAACTGATTAGGTTCAAGATTTTAGCTTTCTATAAAATTCTATATCATATTCTTTGTAAACAAAAGATTCTAAAAGTACATTTTTTCACTCTAAATATAATTGATTTGCTTTAATTAATTTAAATAAGATCAACCTTCCTCCCAAAAGTAGCAAACTATTTATATGAACTATATCTATATATTCAAAAGTACATTTCATTTATAGAACTATAAAGATAAAGCAAAATAATATTTATTATTTAATTATTTTAAAATAATATCTTAATTTTTATCATATAATTATCTAAAATTTTTATACATATTTTCAAACAAATTTGAAAAGCAGTTAATATATACTGTAATAATATGCCATATTGCAGTTCCAAAATTTAAGCTATAATTATAGTGGACTGTGCATAAAATTTATTATTAATATTTTTTTTTGCTTTTCTTAGTTAGATTATTTGACAAAAAGTGAAGTATGGTTTTTTGGTATCATTTTGAAAATTTTAATCAATTTGAATAATGTTATAGGATTGTGTAAATCATTAAAATCATAATAATTTATCAAATTTTTTAATGTTTGTTGCTTACATACATATAGATTAAGCTAACTAACTATTTAATCATTCAAAATAAGAAAAATATGTTTAAATTACAAAATTCTCCATACGTGATTATACATAATGTTTGTTAAGGAAATAAATTGTTAAAGATTTTTTGAATTTCTACTATATTTACTTAGCTTAATCTTATTATGATTTTCATTAAAAAAATATTTTACATTTTTTATTCTAAATATAAAAATAATATTTGACTGACTTTCTCATTATTATTGAAAAAGATAAAGTTAGTCCTAGATTGTTGTAATTTAAAATCAGTTTTTTCTTAAAATAAACCAAAATGAATTTAAATATCAATAATTTTTCTTAATTAAATTTGTATAACTTAATTTAAAATGGATCTAATTCTTTCATATTTAGTTCATTTACTTAAAAATGAATAAACAGTTTTTTGGAATCACTTTTATAGTTTAAATCAATTTGATTAAAATTAGGTAGTGTAAATTATTAAAATCAAAATTCATCAAATTCTTTTATGTGTGTTGCTTACATATAAATAAATTCAAATAAAGAATCATTCAAAATGAGAAAAATAAGTTAAGATTACAAACCTCATCTTACGCAATCATATTAAACGTTACTTTTAAGAAAATTAATAAATAAACATTTTTTTTATTTATACTATCACTAATTAAATTAATTTTATTATGATTTTCATTCAAAAATTTATTCTTTCATTTCTTATTTTTAAAAAATATTTTACTTTCTCATTATTAAAGAAAAACAAAAAGGAATGAACTCATGATAATTGTAATTTTAATAAGCTTTTTCTTAAAGTAAATCAAAGTGAATTCTAGTATAAACAGATAGATATTCTTAATCAAACTTGATATTTTGTTATTTAGTAAATTACTCAATTTAAAATAGAACTAATCCTTTCATATTTATATCACTAATAACTTAATTTCTCTAACTAAAACAACATCTCTAAAGAAGAAAAGCTAAAAAAACTACAAACCATATATTTAAGCTTTCACGCAAAGCTCTTTTTTATATATTGCTTTTTAAAATTATTTAAATGATATTTAGTACCATTTTTATTTTCTTAAACCTGTTATAATACCATTAAACTATTTAAATCTTTTATATTTTAGATAAAATGATAATATTTTATTTTATATTCATAATGAGAAAACGTAAATTAAATTTACTATTTGATATTCAAACTTTGATTGATGAATTAAATCTAATTAATTATTATATCTATTGATAGTATTATTTTGATTTTAAGTTCTTCTGTAAATAAACCTAAAAATACATATATCAGAATCATTGCTTTTTGTGTCATTTGCAAATTAATTTGTCTGTCTAACTAATAACTTCTCTAAAGTAGAAATATATTCCAAAAAATCAAACTCTCTTTATGAGGCATCTTTTTTTAAATTGGAATCTATAAGACATAAATTAATATATTAACATTTAAAAATTTTATATTACTTTTAACCAACTTAGTTAATGCAATTAAATAAAAGTCTTTTAATAACGAAGATATCAGAATAATATCTATTTTTGCAAAATAAAAAGATTTTGTTATACTCAAACATTCATATATGAATTAAGTCTAATTGAATTATTATATCTGTTGATCGTTTTATTCTCATATAAATCATTTGTTTTTCTGCAAATTAAACTGAAAAATAAATCAAAATATTCCATTTTTTTGTAACTTACAAATTAATTTATCTCACAAATAAACCTTTGCTAGAGAAGAAATATGTTCTAAAGTAGCAACTCTCTTTAAGAGGCATCTTTTTCTAAATGCTACTCTATAAGATATAAATCTATTTACATATTTAAATTTTTTATCATTCTTAACCTTCTTAACACAATTAAATAATATTTTTTAATAATTGAGATATCAAAATAATATCTATTTTATCAATGAAAAAAGAAAAATGAACTAAAAATGTTAGAAATATTAAAACTTTTGTTTCTAAAAAGCGAATTTTTTTGAATAAATTAATAGCTTTAATACAACTAAAATTATATGCTTAACTTTAAATTGATCAGATTTAATGATCTATTTGTTGTTTACTAATTAAATTCTGACAAATAAAGTTTCTCAAACAATTAAAAGTATTGCTTTCTTTTGTGGTTCTTTTTAAATGTTACTCTTTTAAATCTTAATATATTACTATTTTTTTAATTATCTAAATTCAATTAGAATATTATCAACTTACATTTCATTTCAGATATAAAGATAAAATTTATTTTATCCATTTAAATTAGAAAAAGAAAAATTAACAAAATAATTTTATCATATTAAATCAATATTTGCTTAAACAACCTAATCTAATTTAAATATCAATTAGTAATATTATTGTAACAGAAATATTATATATGTATACTCTTTGATAAACAAACTGAAATTTATATCAAGCAAGCTATTATATCTTTATGTCGCTTACAGTTAGCTTGAATAACTAAAAAATCTTCTCAAAAAATGATGAGTATTTATTTCTTAATAATAAAATATGTTATATCATTCACAGAGATATCAAGCTTTAAAACTTTTTAGTTAAAGAAACCAATAGTTCAATCCAAATATTTCTATCTATTTACACTTAAGATTAAAAAATAATATTAAATACTCATAAAAAGAAAAATGGATAAAATATTATTATTTTACCAAAACATTCATTTATTTCTTAAATAAATCTTGATGAGTGAGTTTGAATATTATTTGATAATCTAAATGAAATTTAAATCTTTTATAGTCTGTAAATTAATAAATTTGATCAGATTCTTTTGATCTATCTATTTGTCATTAAAAGTTTGATTAATTTGTCTAACTTAAAAGTACTCTTTTTGAGAGAAGAAAAAATATATCAAAATAAATACTCTTATTATTAATTATTTTTTAATTTATTATACAAATTATCTGTTTCTTCAACTTACTATCTTAACCTTATCGCTAAATAAACCAAAAATTAAAAAATTTATACAATTTATCTTTTATTTTAAAAGTTTAAAATTCCTTCAAATAAATGGGTTGTAGATTTTTATAATAAATCGACAGTTTTTTCTTATAATAAATTGACATCAAAACAAATTCTTAATTAAATTAAAATCTTTTGTTATTCTGAGAGAATTAACAATAGGTGGGGCTTATTGCTTATTTTAGATCAAGAGGGAAAAATACATTTCCTCCTGTCAATAAGTAAAATTAGTTGTGAGTAAAAAGAAAATAATTAAGCACCATAAATTTATTAAGATATATAATTTAACAACTCAAATATCATTAAATGAAATTTTATATCGCAAACAATAATTAATTTAAAATAAGATAAAACATATTATTTCTGGAATAGTTTTAATGAGAAAAACTTATTTTAAACTATTATTTTGCATAGTTTTCTTTAAAATAAGATGTTAAATTTAGTCAGATATTTAATTGTTTAATGTAAGGTTCTTTAGTTAGATTAATTAATTAATTAATTAATGTCTTTCTATTTTAATCATATACGAATTAAGACAATAATAGAAAGTAAATATATGATTTTTAGCTATCAATTTGTTATTAATTTTATTATCGTATTTTACTCCACTAAATTATTAAACTCAAACAAAATTCATCAAATTCTGTCACTTATTATTTATTATCCTATCTAAAAAGTCTTTTCGAAAGAAGAAAACTTTAATTATTATAAATAAATATCTTGACGAAGAGTTTTTTCTATTAGACATTTTACAAAATAAATAAATATATTTTTTCTACTTTACAATATTTATTAGTTAACATAATTTTTATTAGATTTTAAGCTTTATAAAAAAATATTATATTTTATATTTATTTATTGATGAAAAAACGTAAATTTGTTTTTATAACTATAAAAAATTAATGATTTTCTTAAAACAAATCAAATCCGAAATAATTTGAAATAATAATCAAAGTTCACTCACTATATCTTTTGCTTTTCTGTAAACTATTAATCTAACCAGTTATCAGATTCTTTCATATCTGTTTCACTTACAGACAGACAGGCGAATTTCGCTAACTAAGAATTTATTTCAAATGGATAAAAATTATCCTACTAGATAGTAATTCTCTCTGTGTGTTTATGCTCATTCTTTTTTTAAAATGTTATTTGAAAGAAATAAATGTATTAAAATCTTGTAATTTAATACCATTTTAATCATCTTAACTCCATTTTATTATAATAAAATAAATATATTTTTGATATAGGATATAAATAAAATGTAATATTTAATAATTATTTATCAATATGTTAAAAATAATATAATTTTTATCTCTCTTTTATTTTAAAAGGCTACATTTTTCTCAAAATAAATAAAAGGTAACTTCAACATTAATTAATAATTGTTACTAAATCTAATATCAATTTAAGTGAAATATATATGAAAGAGTCTGACAACTAACTGGTTAGATTAATAATTTACAGTAAACAAAAGATATAAATTAACAGACAGAAAAATTCAGCATTAATTGATAATTGTTACTAAATCTAATTAGCAATTTAATTTATATCTTTTGCTTACTGTAAATTATTAATAGTTGTCAGACTCTTTCATATCTATTTCACTTACAGACAGACAGACAGACAGACAGACAGACAGACAGACAGACAGAAGATTTCAATATTAATTAGTAATCATTACTAAATCTAAGTAGCAATTTAATTTAAATCTGTTGTATACTGTAAATTATTAATCTAACCAGTTAGTTGTCAGACTCTTTAATATCTATTTCACTTACAGAGAGAAGAATTTCTCCTCTGTAAATAAATAAGCAAATAAACCTACAATTAATAAAAGTCTTTGAATTTTTTGCTATGAGCATCAATTTCTCTAACTGCTAAATCAAATAAATATTACTAATTAGAAACTCTATTTCTTCTAAGCACTTATGCGCATTTTTTTAAAAATATCATTTTGACAGAAATAAATTGACTACCTTCTATTTTTTAATTGGCCACCATATTTACTAACTTTAACTTATTTATTATTGAAATGATTCATGAATTTTATATTTTAATTGATATAAAATATTTTATCATTTTTATTGAGCAAAATAAAAATTTAATTAGGATTTCTGTATTTTTCAAACAATTTTTTTAAAAGTAAATCGAAGTGTATTTCAAAATCAGATAATGAATGGTATGAATTAATTTAAATATCTTTTTCTTCTGAAGATAAGCCTAAAGTTCATCAAAAATCTTTGATGTTGACTTTACTTACAAATTTAAATTTTTCTAACTTAAAAGTCTTTTTGAAAGAAGAAAATATTACAAATAAATAATTACTTAAGAGATGCTTTTATTTAGTGTTTTTTGTTAAAAAAGTAAATTATATAATTAGTTTTTTAAATATTTCTATTTTAACCATCTATTATAATGATAAAATAAAATATTAATTTTATATTTTAAATGTAAAAGATTTTATTTTTACTATAAAATTGATAAAAAGAAACTTACAAGAATTTTAAGAAAAGTAGGTTTCTTTCTTTATTGAACTACAAAAAATTTAGAATTAATTAAGACTATAAATTGATAGTGATATTTGCTTTGAATAATTAAAAGAAAAAAGCTGCTTTTTATCATAACAAGAATATTCAATATGAATATTGTTTTCTCATTTATTTACAATTGATTTCTCTAATTAAATAACATAACTAAATATATAATTTTTCTTTATGTAATTATGCACAATATGCTTCTCAATTTTATTTTTTAAGAAAAAAAATTAATTTATTCTTATTTTGGTATTTTAAACAATTTTTAATAATTTCGAATCTTATTATTGCATTATAATAAAAACAATTCAAACTTTAAATATTTTAATATTTATAAAAGAAAAATTAGCTAAATATTTATGTAATTTCATAGCATATCTTTCATAAATACATCTAATTGAATTCCAAAATCATCATATGCTATTAATTAATTTAAGTCTTTTGCTTTTCTGTAAAAAATTTAAAATCATCCTATTAATTGATTTGTATTCTACTTACTTAAAAATTAATTCACCAAACTTAAAAAGTCTTTGTTTTCTAAAAAAGAAAAATATCCCTAAATAATAATTAACTCTGTTGATTAATGTCTAATGCTAAGTTTATTTATTTAAGTTTAATTTTTAGAAAATAAATATATAAGTATTTAGAAGATTTATATCCTTTTTAATTAATAAGGATATAAAATAATTTATGTTTTTTATCTTTAATAAAAAATTACCAATATTAAATAAAAATTATCCACAATATTTACAAATAAACATTTTTAAATTAATTATTTTGGAATTTAACAAAGTATTACAGAAAAACTCAAATACTTATATAAAAACTATAACTTAAAAGAAAATTTTTACAAAGATCATTTAAAATATTTAAAATTATGAAATTTAATAGAAGTAATTAATTCTATTATCATTTGTGATTAAATTCTATTTTAAAATGAAATAAAAATTTGTGATAGATTAAATAAAATTTAAAATTACTCTTTGCATTTAAAACAATATATGCTTTTATTTTATTTTAATCATAACAGTTTATTATTTCATTAAAAAAATATATCTTTAAATAATTTTGAAACAAACAATTATGAGTAAAACTGTTAAAAACTAAATAAAAACATTAGAAAATTTTAAATAACATTTTCATTCATTCTCTTCTTAATATCTACTTTACATATTTCACATAAAAATTATTAATAAAATTAATACTGAAACATTTAATATTTGTGAAAATTAATGTAAATTATCTTATTAAGGTGATTAACAATCTTTTTAGCTTTTAGCTCCTGCTTTTGATGTTTAATTATTTGGACATGGAACACATTCAGATTTTTGAGCATCTGAGGCTTTACTAGCATCTCCATAGTAATTAGCTTTGCATTAACATAAATTACTGTTATCAGTCGAAACAGCATTATCATCAATACATTTGCAACCAGAGAAATCATTTAATGATGTAGAACCATCTGGACAGGTGGAGCAAGATGTGTTTCCAGTTCCACTTGCAAATTAGCCTGAAGTACATTTAGTGCAAGCTTATACTCCAGATGTACTAGAATTGGAATACTAACCAGCTGGACAAGGTGTACATCCTTAAGTACCTGCTGAACTAGAAGGAGAACCTGAATAACCGGAAGGACATACACATTAATTGTTGAGAAAAGTAGCACTTGTGTCTATACATTTACAACCAGAGAAATCTTACAAAGAAGTAGTCATGGGAGTTGGACATGTTGAGCATGAGACATTTCCAGTACCAGCAGCAAATTAACCAGAGGTACAAGATTTGCAAGAGGTACTTCCTACAGAATCTTAATAAGAACCAGGAGGACAAGGTTTACAACCTGCACCTGATGAATATTAGCCTGTAGGACAAGGAGTACATCCTTGAGTATTATAGGATGTTGCTGGTGTACCACCATAACCTGGATTACATTAACAAGTGCTAGTATCAGTTGACCAGAAGGCATTTGTATCATAGCAATAGCAAATACTATTAATCCCAAGATCTGTAGTTGAACCTGTAGGGCATTACTTGCATGATGTTTATTACCCATCTTTGTAAGGTTAAATCATGTAGTATCCAGGTTAACAAACAGTACATTGATTTGCATCTCCAACAGTCATAACAGGATCTAAAGTACCAGTATTGTTAGGACAAGGTAAACAAATGGCGGAAGTAGTTGCATCAGAAGCTGTTTGCATATAATAGTTAAGTTAACACATAGAACAAACAGAAACTGATGTGGAAATATTCTATTCAGAATAAGAATTGTTAGGGCATTTTTGACAATTCGCACTTTTTCCTGGGTTAATTCCATCAGAATCTTAAAATGGGGTTAGCAAGTAATATCCGCTTTAACAATAATCGCATTGAGATTCATCACCTGGTAATCTAATATCTGTTATCCTAGTAGAACCATTTGGACAGGGTTGGCAAATAGCAGCAGTTGTTTATGTAGCTATTTATACGGTATATTAGTTTAAATCACATACGCAGTTTTAGATTGATATTCCACCAAAAATACTTGTAGTTTATCCAGGACATTTTGTACAAGTAGGAGGATTTGAAGATTATCCTATATTGTAATATCCTTTTTAACATAATTTACAATCAGTTACACCTTTTGGTACATCCAGTTAATAGTTTGACATCTAATTATTAGGACATAGTGAGCAAACTACACTTCCATCTTACTAAACTTTGCCATAAAACTTTGAAGTACATTATTTACAATCTTAAGATTGTATATTAAAATTTCTAAAAGTATTATTTGGGCATTACAAGCATTTTGCACTCTTAGCTGGATTACCATCTGATGCAGAAGCAGCTTAATCTATTATAATATAACCTTAGATGCACTTAGAACATGCGCTAACATCCTAAACTGTAGTTTAAATGTTTGTTTATAGAGTTGTACCGTATGGACATTTAGCGCAAACAGCATTTTTAGTATCTGTAGCTTATTACAACATATAGTAACCTAAAAATTAGCAAGTATTGCAATCAGATGGTTTATAAGCAGTCGTCAATGGCTTGTTAGAGCTATAATTTGGGCATTAAATGCATTATTAATTTGAGTTGTAAAATCCTATAGAACAAGTGCACTGACTATTTTAATCGAGATCTAAAATTTTAGAATGATGGCAATATTAGTATGAGAACTAAATTAGTAGCAAAGATAGTAAGCAAAGTTTATAGTTTTTCATATTTGATCTTTTTAGTTTTAAATTTGTTTTATATTATTATTAATTATAAAAAATTTAATAATTTTAGAGGCAATTTAAATACCGATGATAAATAATCGTCTCGTTTGTTAATAGATAACTAATTATATTTCTATATATATATATATTAAGATCAAATCAAAGCTTATTAATATCTGTAAATTTCTGAATGAAATAAATTAAATGAATAAAAATAAAATAAATACCTTTAATTTACCTAAAATTCAATCAAAGATTGTTTCACTACTTTAATTCGTCTTAAACCATACAATTTTGTAATTTAAATTTATAGAGAAAATCAGCAGTAATTAAAAATATGTTAAAATAATATCCCATTTTTATATTAATTTTAAAGTCAAAAACTCATATTAAATAACTTTTGAATCTTTTATGAGGTAATAAAACTATATTTTACATCTTTTACGAGGTAAGCTTTAAATACAAAAATCACGTTTACATTATATTGAAATTAGGTCTCTTAGGTTACTAATTAATTTTTTTAATTTTCATTTAAAGCTTAACATTTAATTAAGATTTAATAAGAAATTAAGTTAGATAAAAAATCAACTTATGGCATTTTATCTATCTATCTATTTGATATTAACAATCAGTTAGCGTCAATATTTTTTGTATTACTCTGAATCAATTTGTTCAAAATTCATCAAATTCTCAGGTGTTTGTTTATGTCACTTACAATTTAATCTAACTAACTCAAAAAGAGATCTCTTCAAAAGAAGAAAAACATTTGTAAACAACAGCTTTCTTAATTTGTATATGCGTTATCTATTTTTAAAGTGATGTAAATGTATTAATTAATATCCTAAAAATTTCTACCATTTTAACTATCTAGAATCCATTTTAATAAATATTCTAAACTAAAGATTTTTCAAAAGTTTTAAATATGCAGGGAAGGCCATAAATTTTGTCCCAATTTATATTTTCATTTTAAATAAAACCAAATTAGAATTATTAAAAAAATATAGGTAGTTATATCAAATGGAAAACCTGGTCATTTTTTTGACCACACCAAATTTTATAATTAAAATAATATTTTATTTTATCTTTATTGATGAAAAAAAATTACATGATGAACTATGGATTTTCATGATTAAAGCAGTTATTTCTTAAATAAATACTAGTAATACAAGTATCAATTCTTCCTTAATTAAGTCTAATTTTTTGTATTTTTGTTCATCAATCTCATAATTTTATTCCACTTACATTAGTATATTTAAAAAGATGAAAAATGAATGCATTTAAATAAAAATTTTGAAATGAATTTTTTTTATAATAATTTTTAGGTATACAAATATCATAACAGTATTTCAAATAATTCTCATCTTTATTTATGAGAAAACAATACATGAACTAAAAACATTTTTTGCTAATTGAAAAAGCTGTCTTTTTCTTAATAAAGCAAAGTAAACATCAATAACAATAAATAATAATAATAATAATCAAAATTACTTCTTTTGTTCCACTGTAAATTAATAATCATAAAGTTCATCTAATTCTTTTATCTGTAGGCAGCCTACAAATTAATTTCTCTAACGAAAAAGATCTTTCCGAAAGAACGACAAATAACAAACAACCCTCTTTGGTCAAAACCTGATATAAATGCCTCTTTTACTAAGTTATTTGTTAATATTGTAAGATTTCTAGAATTTTTAGTTATTTCAAAATGAAAGAAACTACTTTGTTTTAGATATAAAAATAAAATTTTTTATAATTTTGAATGAGAGAAATATGAATACTAGATTTTGCCAATTTTAAAACATTTTTTTAAATAGTTAATGGTAACTATTAATATGATTGTAAGGAAGATTTTAATTATATTTGAATCCTTTTTTCTACAGTAAATCATTAAATTCGAAATTCATCAGATTTTTTGATATTTATTTGGCTTACAGATGAATTAATCTAACTAAAAACAAACATTTTTTCACAATAATAAAAGTAATTAGAATCAACTTATTTTCTATGTGCGTTTACTCCAAATCTTTATTAAAAATTACTTTACAAAAGATAAATAAATAAATACAAGAATACTTTTTAACACTTCTACCATTTGTATTTATTTTAATAGCATTTTGATATTAAAGATAAAAGATATAAAAATATTTTATCAACAAACGAAAAATGAACTAAAGATTTTTGTAATATCAAAGCAGTTATTTCTAAAATAAATGTATTTGAATTTCAACATCAGTTGAAAGTATTAATTTAAATTACGTCTTTTATTCTTCTGTAAATTAACAAATTTATAATTTATCAATTCTTTTATCACTGGTATCTTACAATCAGTTTGTCTAATTAAAAACCTATTTAGAAAATTAATTATAAAATAATCTCTTTATGAAGAGTCTTTTATAATTGCCATGTTTACAAGATAAAATATATTAATATTTTTTAAATTTCTATATTTTAAGTTATCTCAATGCTTTTGTAGTATTAATAGCAAAAGCTATTCTTATGTTTTAAGTGATAAATATAAAAAATATTATCTTATTTCATCAATAATAATAGTAAAAAAATGATCTCTAAATCATTAATAATTTTGATTAGTTTTTTCTTACAAAGTGTATTTCAATATTAATTATGTATGGTATTAATCAAATTTATTTCTTTAATTCAATTAAATTAATTGAAATCTTTAGTTCTTTTTTCGCTTACGATATTTATTTGTACAACTTGAAACCATATATAAAGAAGAAACTAAATTACATTACTATTTGTATTTAAATCTTAAATATATATTTAAGAAAAAAATCTTTTAAGTTTTATTTTTAATCTACTTTCATATAAAATTATTCTTGAACTTTTATTTTAGAAAAAAATTATTTTTTACTTTATTATAAAAATCATTTCAATATCAATATATGATATTAATAGATTTTAATCTTTTGTACGTGATTATTCATAATTGATGATTTAAAAACAAATAAACAAGTTTAAAAAAAATAAAACTATTTAAAATTTTGATTTCAGCTCAAGCTTTTGAAGGATTTCAAGCAAGCAAGCATGATAGATACATAATAAATAAATAAATAATTTAAAATAAGGTAAAATATATTATTTCTAGAATAATTTTTAAGAGAAAAAAGCACATTTAAAACCGTTATTTTGCTAAATTTTTTATAAAATAGACTATAAAATTTAGTAAGAAATTTAATTGTATGGTCATGTAAGGTCTTTTTTTTAGTATTGATTAAGGTCTTTTTCATTTAACATCTAATTAAGAAAATATAAGAAAGATTATTTTTTTAATGAATGTATTGTTTATAACAATCATTTTGATGATTATTATTAATTTCAATGTCGTATTTTTCTCCCTTAAATTATTAAACTGAATATTGATCAAATTCCGTCAATTACAAATTATTTGCCTAACTAAAAAATCTTTAGAAAGAAGGAAAACTTAAAAGAATATAAATCTCTTGATAATTAGTTTTTTAACTACTCTCTACTAATTAATATACTAATATATATTTATCTATTTTTACCATTTTTATTCTAAATTTTTCTAATATTCATTGAAATAATTGTTTTTAAATTCTTGATAAAAAATATTTTATTTTATATTTATTGATGAAAAAACATTAATTTGCTTATATAACTTTCTAACAGTAATCGTTTTCTTAAAACAAATCAAAGCGGAAACAATTAGAATTAATAATAAAATTTCAATTTATATATATCTTTTGATTCTCTGCAAATTATTAATCTATCTATCTAGTTATCAGATTCTTTTATATCTATTTCACTTACATATAGATGAATTTCTCCAACTAAGATTATCATTTCAAATAGATTAAAAATATTCTTTTTCTCTCCTCGCATTTATGCTCATTCTTTTTTAAATGTGATTTGAAAGAAATAAATGTTTTAAATTTTAAATTTCTATTTCAGTTTAATCATCTTAGCTCCATTTTAATATTTAGTTTTAAGATATGTAAACAATATTTTATTATATATATCAATTTACATCTTTTGTTTTCTTTAAATTATTAATCTAACCAGTTATCAGATTCTTTCATATTTACTTCACTTACTTACAGACAAATATCACTAATTAAGAAGATCATTTAAATGGATAAAATTATCCTAAATATCAATTTTCTCTATGAGTGTATGCTCAGTTTTTTTTAAATGTTTTTGGAAAAATAAATGTATTAATTAATATCTTATGTTTAATAAAATTTCAACCATCTTGGTTGCATTATAATATTTATAATTTTAGATTTAATATTTGTGAATAATATTTTATTTAACAGTTATTTATTGATCATTAAATTAAATATAAAATAATTTTTTTATCATAATAAAAAACAACTTTTTTATCAAATGAACTCAAATAGCAATTACTTAATCTAATTCGCAATTTGATTTGTATCTATTGTTTACTGTAAACTATTAATCTAACCAGTTATTAGATTCCTTCGCATCTATTAATGCACTTAAATATGAATTTCTTCTCAGTAAAAATGTTAGTAAATAATCCTCTATTTAATAAATATATAATTGATTTTTTGTTTCTTGCAGATCAATTTCTCTAGCTATTAATTTAAAAAAATATTACAAATTAGAAACTCTATCTTTTTAAGCATTATGCGCATTTTTTTTAAATGTAATTTTTTAAAAATATGTTCATTATCATTTTTTAATTAACTGCCATATTTGATAATATTAACCTTGCTCTTCTATTTATTATTGAAATAATTCATTCATTTTATATTTTTGATGATATAAAATATTTTATCACTATCTTATTTTTGAGAAAAAGAAAAATTTACTTCATATTTTTGTATTTTTTAAACAGTTTTTTCATAAGTAAATCTTAGTGAATTTTAAAATCAGATAATTCCATTGATTAATTTAAATGCCTTGATCTTCTGAAATTAAGTTTAAAATTGGACAAGTCATTTGATGTTTATGTCACTTACAAATTAATTTGTCTAACTTAAAAGCGTTTTTTAAAAGAAGAAACTAATAATTGCTTTTAAAATAATATTATCCATTTCTATTTTTATCATTTATGACAGAATATTTAAAAGATTTTATTTTTATTATTTATATTGACAAAAACAAACAGTAAAGAAATTTATCAAAAGTAGATGTATTTTTAAATCAAATCAATAAAGATTTGATATTAACTAAGTCTATAAATTGATATTTAATTTCACTTTGGTTTTTTTCAATGAAGAAAAAGGCTGCTATTTACCATAGCAAGAATATTCATCAGAATCTTATTTTCTCATTTACTTTTTGATGGATTTATTTAACTAAAAAATATTTTTGATAGAAGAGAAACATAACTAAATATTACTTTTAATTATCTTAAATCAATAATAATTAATATAATATGTAAACAAATTAATTTATTTTGGATGAACTTTTAAAATTATTTATTTTAATATCATTTAAGAGGAATGGTAAAATGAGCATAAGATTTTTACAATTTTAAAATAGTTATTTTTTGATTATATTTAAGCGAATTTTAATATAAATTTATAGTCTTCACTGAATTTATTTCTTTTACTTTTCTGTAAATCAATATGCCTTTTACTCATTAAATTATTTAATGTTAACTCTGTATATAAATTAATTAGTTTTTATAGAAAAAAAAAGGATTAGTTAAAAAATATTATTATAAAATAGTAAAACAACAATAAATTCTAAAACAAAATAAAAAACGATTTTAACAATACAAACTAAACTTATTCTAAAAGATTATTAAAAAACTACCTCAAAGGAGTATTGTTAATAAAATTAGAGATGATATTTTTATAATTGCAGAAAATGAAAATTAGCTGTTTTATTAACTCTAAGAGGTTTAGCAATCTTTTTCAGTTTTAGCAGCTCCTACTTTTGATGTAGAATTATTTGGACAAAGATTGCATTAAGACTTTTGAGTTTCAGTAGCTTTACTAGCATCTCCATAGTAGTTAGAATTGCATTAGCATATGTTGCTACTAGCATTCCAAGTAATAGAATTAGAGTCATAACATTTACAACCTGAAAAATCATCTGTATTAGTGGAACCAGCAGTACAAGTTTAGCATTTTGTATTTCCTGTACCATTTGCAAATTACCCTGCTTCACATTTATTACAGGTTGCATTTGCCATATTACTTGAATATGTTCCTACTGCACAAGGAGAACATTTCCCAGAATCAACAAATTATCCAGCAGGACAAGCAATACACCTTGATGAAGAGTCCTTTGATGTTGCTGGTGAGCCAATAAAGCCTGCATTACAAGTACAACTTTAATTATTTTATGTTTAGGTAGCATTAGAATCTATGCATGAACAACTAGAAAAATCAATTGAATTAGTTGATCCAGAACCACATTTTTGGCAACTAGAACTTCCAGTATTAGATGCATACCATCCAATATCACACTATTTGCAATTTGAATTAGCTGTTCCGGCTGCATATGTTCCAACAGGGCATACAACACAAATATGAGAAGTAGTGGAGTTTGAGTATTTACCAGCTACACAAGCTTAGCATCCCTA
>JH720118.1:107116-160358 GCA_000231845.2 Tetrahymena malaccensis 436 | reverse complement strand
CCAACCCCAACCCCAACCCCATTATTTTTTTGTTAATAAAAAAAATATTTGCTCACAGTTAAAAGTAGTTTCAAAGATATAATTTTTGGTAAACAAATAGAAATGCATAAATTGTATCAGTAATTTATTTCAAATATAAAATAACTAGAGAGAGAATGACATTTTAAAATAATTGAAAATTTTAGAAATACTTTTGAAATAATATAATATACTATTTTATAAATTTTATAAATCATAACAGAAAAATTATATAAGGTTGCTGGGAAAAAAATTATTTTCTTGAAATGTTAGATTTTTATCATTAATACAAACTTGTAGTTTTATTTATTTAGTTAAGAGATCTTTGCTAATTATTATTAAATGCGTCCAAAGCATTCATTAAAGGAGTTTACTTTTGTTAAATTTATTACAAATCAGTTGTTCCTTCTATCGAATAGTAGTTTGCTCTTTTAATAACTTCGTTAATAATAGGATCTTCAAATTTCAATTCATTTAAATAGGCTTTAAACTGTCTTAAGCTCTTTTTTGCTATTAATTGTAAGAGATGGTCCTCTATCCAAGATGGAAGCTGATTTATTTATTTTACACCAAAACTTTCAATTTCATCAAGCAGTTCTGTAATTAGGTAAATCATGGTTTTTGGTTCATCGTTAGCTTCTGCAATCTTAATTAGGTTATCAAAGCAATTAAAGCAAAAATTTTTCTTTAACACTTCTCTCAAACCTTTTTAAGCTAATGGATAAAATTTTAGCCTCATAGCCAATTAGGAACGAAGAAGCCAAACTTCAGCAGTAAAATCTAATTAGCTTATTTATAGCTCTAAATTATTAACATCAGCGTTATTTTGCTTTTTGAAATTAATTCTTTGATACTAGCTTAGGAGCTCTTCTCTAATTTTATCTTCATTTTACCATTTAATTAAATAGTTGAGATCATCATATAAACTTTAAAATACTTCATTGAATGTTTTATGGATTGGTCTTTTTTAAGGATAAGGGAGTTAATCATTTATACTTGGCTTTATTTATGCTGATACTTTCTTTCTCTGCTTACTAAAGGCAATATGTATATTAGCGCTATTTGAAACATTACTTGAAAGCAGCTTATTTGAAATATTTAAATTTTGTACTCGTTCTGATTCAGCTGAATCCTCAGTTAATTCTGTAATGTGGCTATTCTTTTCAAACTTAGGGTTATTTTATGCTTTTTACTGCTTTTAATTTATTAAATGCAACTTTCTCTAAATATTCTTTTGTATTTAAGGATCTTTTATATTAGCCATTCCATAGTTTTTTTACTTACTATCCTCGTTATCATCTTTTAAAAACTAAGGGAGCTATTCTTCGTCATCGGAAAAATCAGTTCCATCATATTCTGGAGGGAATTGCTAGATAACTTACTAGGGCTATATATTTACTTAACGATTTGATCCTTGAGAGATAGCAGCAGCCACTTAATCTTCACCTTTGTTAGAAGCTTTGTGGCTGTTTTAACTATCTTAGGAAGGATGAGATTTAGAACCTTATGTTCCTACACCTTGCTACATCGGATTTAAAGCTTATTAATGAGGACTGCCTTAATTTTAGTGTAATATATTGAAAGGAAAGTCATTAGATCTGTCATAAATTTAAGAAAAATTATCTTAATTAATCATAAATAAATTTGTTCGTAGCTTAATCATGTTTTCCCATCCTATTTTTTTCTCCATTTCAATTAGAAGCTAATAAATCCTAAACTCATCTTCACAAAACTCTGAAGATTATAATTTTGTTAGGCTATCAATTTACTCTATGCTTTATGGGGTTATTTTTTATTTATCATTCTGATTTGGCTTTTACCTTAAAAGCAAAGGAGCTTAACTGTTTATTACATAAATATTATTGAAAGAACTAATAGTGCCCCATTCCTTAGGTTAGGTTAACTATTTATTACTTTTGTTGTTTTCACATAGCATGGAATTGGTGCTTTGTTTATCTGGGAAATAACCTTAACGCAGAGAAACCTTAGAATATTTAGATGCCTAATTTAGAGCTATCATACAATATTCAAAGTTTTCCATTTTATAAAAGATTTCAGCAAGTAAAAACCAAACATCAAAACTTGTACTATGAATTCCAACTAAAAAGTTAGTAAGTCGATAAGAATCTTCATACTTACCACAAGTATAAAGATTTCTAGCTTACTAATATAATAGTATTGGAGAATCAGGCTGCTAAATGAGGTAATTAGCTATTAGTTTCAATCCATCTGGGTATTACTTCATTTAAATGTACAAGTGATTTAGATGTAAAATCATTTTAGGATTTTCAGACACATTTTCTAATAAAAAATTTAAAGCTATTTAATACATTCTCTTTCTTATCAAGTATTCTACCAGTAAATAAAGCGATTTTGAACCTCTATATTCAAAATGCTTTTCAACTTCTTCCTAATTTTCATAAGGTAAGTCTATTTCTTTAACTACATTACTAAAAGCCTTGAGATATTCGTTCAATTGGTCCATTGTTTAAAATTCTTACAAATATTTACCAGCTGGAACATCTTATTGATGCATACCTTTTCAACAACAAATAAATATAAATATAATAAATAAGGGCGTTTATATTTTGTATTAAAAATCTTAATAGTTTCATGAATATTTTTCAAAATATTATAAAAAAATTGATTTTTTCAAAAATAAATTAATTTTATGATTTTAAAATAAAAATTCAAATTTTATTTTTTTTGTTTTGAAAATTTTTTATTTGATTCTTAAAATTTTTAAAATAGAAGAGATTGAACTCAACTAATCGTTAGAATGAGTAGTTTTAAGAATAAAAAAGATTGTTTTTCAATAGATATTAAAAAGATTTAATATAAAATGTTCAATTTAAATGAAGTAAAATGTGATTTTAAAATATATGCATAAATTATATAAACTGAACCAAAAAAAATACTTCTTAATCCCGAACTCACCATTGCTCTTTCCCAGAGTTAATCTGTAATTGTTACTAATTCGCCATCAATTTTAAAACCATACAATTTCATAGTTCCTGGAATTGTAATTTCAATATGTATGTCTATTCTTGAAAATGAGTCAAATATGCAAAAATAACCTTTGATAATTTTCCACTCTCCTCTTTTTAATAAAGTCTATTTTTCTTCTTCCATATTCTTTATCATCAGATTAATATAAGCTGAAACAGAAGCAGGAGTAGATAGATTGATACCATGTACATAATGATATGTTCCTATTTATACTTATTCTTTACTAATGGGAAGAATAGATCCGCTTTAATATTTTTTTGAAAGATAGCAGAGATCAGGTGGACCTAATGTAGAATACGATTTCATGCATTTAATCCTATTTCTTAAAATTTCTACCTAATCTTATTGATTTTCTATAATTTCAAAGACATCTTTAATTGTACTACCTTAAGGAAATTAATTTTTCATTCAAAATTTATTACTTTTTTTGTAAAATTTCAAAAAAATAAAAATAATAAATTCAATTTTGTAAATTTGAGAATTATATTAATTAGCGTATTTTCTCACCACTTTTATTCAATTTTTATTTTATAATATTGTTAAAGCATAGAATAGAATTTTTTAGTAAAAAAATTAAGCAATTAATCAAATCATTTTAAAATAATGAAAAAATTTAACTGTAAATTCTTAATTCTATTTGTTTTCATATTAGCGGTTATTTGTGAGTAATTAAATTTAATCAAATTTAACAATACATATTGACCTGTTTAAAGATAATATTTTCTAAATATTTATATTAAGTTTACAAAGATATTCTAATTAATTATTTTAATAAAAAATATTAACATAGTTGATTTAACAAAATAAATGGAAGAATTTAGCAAAAGTAATTAAGTTTAAGAAATATTAGATTACCAAGAGCTATATAAGCTCACCAAAGGAACAATAAAACCAATTAGCAACAATCTTAAAATAGATTTATCGTAAAGAATAAAATTATACTTTTATAGCAGCGCCTTATTAAAGAGTTTTTAATTAATTGCAAATAGCGGATTGTAAATTTCAAGAGAAAATATTCAAAACTTCTAGTTAATTCTGAAGAATATCCCTAAGGAAATTACATCTTTGAGTGTAGTTTAAAAGTAATTTTAGATATTTTGATCTTTTCTCTGAATGTCTATCTCATCTTATTTATTTGCTTGAAGTTCATATTTTTTTAAATGTAAATAGAGATATTATTTTAAATAAGGAGATTAGAGCAGATAATACTGCGTTACTAAATCTGGCAGACTTACCCTAATAGTTAACTAAAATAAACTACTAAATAGAGTAAAAAATATTAAATATAAACTTTTAGATATAAAATTATTGACGCTTAATTTGTTTAAGAACCATATTTCTAAATTCTTAACATTCTTATTATTAAAATAGATTTGTTGAAAATTATACCTGCATAAATATTGAGAAATATATAGAGCAAATTGCTAAATTACCTAAATTTATTAATGAATTTTAAATAATAATTTAGTAAGTAAATTTATTTATAAAATAATTATTAACAAACGACAATTACATCTGTTAGATAAAAAAAGCAAATCCTTTTTAGCATCTCTTTAGAAAACTTAGAATTATATATTGTTATTATGTAGCATATTAATTATTTTATTTCTTCATAATAAGTTAAATTAATTACTTAATATAATTAGTGCAAACAATATAGAATAAAGATATGGCTTGCTTAAGAGTAGTTTTAAAGAAATATTTGAAAAATTTGGAGATAAATTTAATGAATTAGCTCTTAGCATTCGGTAAAATAAAGCACATTATTAACTAGTTTGATATACAAAACCTAAATTTTTTAATAAAGTAACAACGAAAATGATGATTATAGTGAATTTTGTGATATATATGAAGCTTTATAATATTTACCTAAACATTTACGATGCATAGAAATAGAAAATGAGTAAAAAAATAACTAATTATGTATTAGCTATCAATTATATTAAATATATATAATGATAAAAGTATCTCAGTAAATCAGGAATCAAATTAAATTTTAGTTAATTCGTTGAAAGGAATCTCTTAATCAGTCTAGAAAATATATTTATAGTAAGAAAACACTCTTTTAAAATTAATAACTTGAATCTATATTTTAAAGATAAAATGGAGAACTTAACAACTAAATATGCTAACTTTAATAGTTTCCAAATATCAAAATATTAACTTTGAAAAGAAATTATGATATTTCAGAACCAAGTGATTTTATATTCTCACTTCTGAAAAATGATTTCATATTTAACATGACGTATTAAAAAAAGAACAAAAAATATAGATGAATAGTTATTTTTAAATTTAAAAATAGAGGATCTGATTTGTAAGAAAATGAAATAAGTGATGCTATTCCTAATTTAAGACAAGCATTTTCAAGCAAACAAATTAAAAATATCATCTTAAAATTAAAAAATGTATCAGCTTTGACTATTAACCATTGGTAATAGCTGCTTTAGCAGTTTGAGTTTCTTACTACTCGTTTAAAAAGTCTAGTAGTATCTTTAGTGTATTCATATATATATATATTATTATTTAAATAAAATAAAAAATTTATTTACCTATTCTTATTAAGCTCTAATGATGATGATGATGGATTTGAAGCACAAATTAATGATTTTTCATAGACATTATTCTCAAGAATATAAAATTTACCAAGAAAATTAGAGTCTTTGAAACTTAAATTGACCAATATAAATTTTACAGATAATTCCTTTCAGATATTTTCAAACAACATTCGGGATTTACCAGGAAATTTGAAATATTTAAAACTAAAGATTGGGTAAATATTATTTTAGAATGTAGACTAATTATTTTTATATAAAAAAGGAACTTCTTTCAAAATAATGTCAATTACGATTAGTTATTTTAAAATATTAAGCAGCTCCCTAATTCCTTAATAGAGTTACACATATTCATAAATCATTTGTAATATATTTGAATATAATTATTACCAAAAAACATTAATTTCTTTTGATTTTTTCAAAATATAAAATTTATCATAATTAACTAATCTAAAGTGGATTTAGTGAATCAAATTTTAGATCTTATATGAATTTTATACATAATTTTTGGAATTTTTTATTTTATATTTAATTTATTAGAAATTCAGCATTCGATTAGGCTTAGAATTTCAAAAATTGTATAGGACTTTTCACTAAAGAAAGGAAAATATAAAAGTTTACCATAAAAACTTAAACGTAAATAACAATATATTAAAAAGTTTTAAAATATTTTACACATTAAAAAAATAGACATTTTATAGTAAGAGATGAGAGTGATTTAAAAACTTTAAAAGTTATTCTAAATAAAGTGAATGATTTAAATGATATTTTTAACTAATTTGATGATAGGAATTTTTATTTAGAAGGAGTTGATAAACTTTAAGTGAATATTTATGAAGTTTAAAGGTAAAATATTGACTAAAATTTAAGTTATTGAATATATTAAAATAGATTTCCTAATGGTAATGAGTGTGAATATCTAGGAGAATAGCTAAAAAATATAAGCAAATAATTTTAGGAAGTTACAATATATATAAGGTATACTTTAAATTAAAAATATTAAATTAAAGATTTAAATTTATTTTTTTAGATCTCTGTATCCATTTGGTTAAACCTTAGAGTCACTAATTATGTATTTCAAATTAGCAGATCAAAATTATTTGAGAAAACTATTTTAAATCTAGAATAATTAGCTAAAAGTTATCTTTTAATAAGCTGAAAAAAGTTATTTTTATGACATGTAAGTTTAAAATATTCATAAATTAAATGATAATAACTTTATTAATCGTTTCTTTAAATATAATTAGAAAATTTTTAGCAGACTTAAGTCTCTTAAATTAAGATGTATTTAATGAACTTGGCAAGTTCTTAGGAACCGAAAATAACTTATATGAAAAGCTAACTCTCAAATTTGAGTATAATTATCTTATTTTGAGCAATAATTGTTAATATTTTTAAATTATAAATAGCTATACATAAATTAATTGTGTTTAGAAGTTCAAAGAAATACACAAATTTATTCATCATAAACTCAAGGAGTTTTAATTATCATATCAGTAATTTTTCATACTTTTATTCAATAAAATATTTAATTTTAAGTCAACTTTAATAGCTACCATATAAATTCGCTTCTTGTAAAATTAAGTTTTTTTAAAAGAAATATTTTCAAAAATAATTTTTTTAAACTTATATTATTCAATTTTCTTTACAAAAAATAAAATTAAATTAGTATAAAGTAGCTAATAAAATATATAAAATAATTTTTTAAATATGGAGAAATTTAAAAATTTTAATTAAAACTTTTTTAAAAAGAATTTAGTAAAAATAATATTTTACTATTTTGTATTATAAAACAGAGAATGTCAAATATCAGATTCTTAAATGCCATTTTAGATTTAAGCTCTTGGATAGAGTTTGTAATCTAGCAATATTGAAAAATTTGTTATCGATGTTCGAGAAAACCATCATATCCATAATAAATTTTTAACTAATGTATTTAGCAGAGTTTATTTATGGGAAAGTTTAAAAGATTTGACTTTAGAATTAAGTTCCACTAACCTAAAATCAAAAGGATTAAATTAATTTTCTAAAATCATTAAAGGCAGGCTTCCTAATTTAGAGTCATTAGACTTCAATCTTTGGTAAATTTAATGTTTATTAATGTGTTGGAATGAAAATAAATTATTATTTTAAAAGTTAAACAAAATCTCCTTACAAATTACTCTCTTCTTCTGTAGTTAATTTAATTTTAGCATTTAATGGAGATGTATGTCCTAAATTGGAGTTTCTTGGATTAGGCATTGACTAAATGTAATTTGAATAGGAAGGTTAAAATATATTATTTCATAAATTTTTAAAATATGTAGGAAAAATAAATTTTTAAAGAAAGAGTTAAAAGATATAGGATTATCAATAGCTAAATTATCATAGTCTTTAAAGCATATAATTCTAAATATGGTGTAAAATTTTAATCTATAGTTTAATTCAAAATTAAATATAATTATCTTATATTAGAAATATGATAGAATATCAAGGTAAAGGAATCAAAAATTTGATCAAGTCAATAGCTTCTTTAAGTAATTTAGAGAAAGCAGAATTAAATTTTCCTAGCTATGATTAAAATTACTAAAATTCTGTATTTTATATGGCTACAAAAATTCCAAAATATTTTAGATAAAATAAATTAAAACATTTATAAATCACTTTTGAGTAATTTAATACTTTTTTATTTATTGCTACTTTATGCATTTTTTAAATAAAAATTTAGCATTAAAACTAATACAGATCTAGATTAAAACAAGCTCCTCTTAAATTTAATTAAATGCCTAAAATAAATTGATTTAACCAAGTGCTTTTATGATATTTATATTTACAATATGCTTATTGCTATCGGAGGATTTAAAACAGCAAATTTCTCTTTAGAAAGCTGTAATATATCTAAGGAAACATATGAATTGTTTCTTAAATTTCTTTTTGATCTTCCTCCTAGTATTGAACTTCCAAAAAACCTAAGTTTAGTACCTATATATGACTATAATTAAGTAATTGATAGTGAGAATAGTGATGATAGCGATGACAGTGATGACAGTGAATAATTATAGTTTGATTGAACCTAATTATTGAAATTTCTATCAAATAAATAATAAATATTCAGAATATTTTTTGAAAAAAATTAAAGTTATTATGTTATCATCTATCTGCATTAAATAAATTTAAAGGCAAAATTTTATTTAAGGAAAATACATAGATAAATACTAAAAAACACAAAAAATAAAACTATGAAACAGAATTAATTAAACAGATTTATTATCTTAAATATTTATGAAATTAAATTTACTTTTAATGATTTTATCAAATTATATATGGCTGTTTGTGCCTTTTATGAAAAATTTATTTGAAAAGAACGATGATACAAAAGACTTCATTTTAAAATAGATCCTGTTTTTAACATATATTATACATTTTTTTTATTAACTAATTCAAACTTTTCTTATTGATATTTCTCAAAGTATTTAACTTGCACATAAATAAGTTTAGTACTTATATTAGATGATGTATTAATGAAAAATGATAAAATGATTAATTGCGATAGAAGTAGAAAGTGATAATAATCACTAATTAATGAATGGTATTTTTTTGAAAATAATATTTTTAAAAAATATGATTTTGTTGAAATTAAAATCTAAAAATTAACATGTAATGTAAAAGAGTATTTTATTTATTATCTATCTATGTGTAAAATAAATTTAAAGGAAATCTTTTATTTAAGGAAAAATAAATGGATAAATAGGATATAAAACACACAAAAGAAAACTATTGAAACTTAATTATAAAATATAAAACAGTTTTACTACTTTAAATATTTATTTGAAACCAAAATTTACATTTACTAATTTTATCAAATTATATATGGTTGTGCCTTTTATGCAAAATTTGTTTGAAAAGAATTATGAAATGATCTTATTTTAGAAAATTTAGAACCTATTTATTTAAACAGTTTAAATAAATTTTTAATTAATTATATTTTTTTTAATTTAAATAAAGCATTTGTTTTCATTCAGTAAAATTAATTTAAAGATTGTCAGCATATTAGTATCATATATATTAAATAAATCAGTGTATTATTATAAAAAGAAGAATATATTTTTAAAAATGCTATTTCTTTTCTAAATTTTGTTTATTTTATGAGGTATATTAATATTTGTATAGATGAGCTAATTTAATATTAATATTACCTGTCTGATTGAAAGAAATAGGAGAAAGGAGCTGTCTATTATCATTAGTTTTTGGAGTTAAAGAGCTCATATTTCTATTTCTTATCTGAACTCTAGAAATTAAAAGTAAATTAGATTAATTAAAAATAGTAAGATCAATCAATACTCATTTTATAAGGTCTGGCTGTTTGTAGAGTGTAAGCTTCTCTATCGTTTTCGAATATTTTATATTTAATTTTCATGCTGTTATGATAAGTTTAATGGACGAAGAGATTTTAATTAAAATTTATTTGGAAGTGGGGCAAAAGATTTAAAATTAGCAGGGAGTTTTGATTGAGTAGTTTACAACTCTTCTCCTTGAGAATTTAATTTTGTTTATTCAAAGGCTAGCTGCTATTGCTACTGATTAATAAATTTAAAATCTGTTTATGGAGTGCTCACATCTTTTGAGTATTCATCTCCTTCCATCGCTCTCTTAAGCTTATAAGAATTTATGTTATCTGTTTCAATATAATATAAAAAGCAATTAGAATATTGAGCTTCTTGTAAACCACCGAAAAAGAAAATTTGTGATCCCAAAGCACAGCTAGCATGTCCAGAGCGATAAACATTGTCTAAGTACTCAAAATTAATCTATACCCACATTTTTGTTGAAATTTTGAAAATCCAAAGATCGTTAAAATGTACGTAAGCTAATTTATTTGGAGTTTCTCCTATACCTCCAAATATAACTAAACAATTCAAGGCTTCTACATAATCCATAGAGTGATCAAATCTAGCAGGAGGATTTTTCCCTATTGTTTAGATAGTCTACCACTCACTTAACTCTTCTTTTGCTTATGATATTACAAAATAAATTAATTTTTAATTTTTATTTCATTCTTAATTAAATACATGAATTATTCTCCTTTACAAACTTCAATACTACCATTTAAGAATATAATTTTCCCTTTCTGTTTTTGCCTCCATAGCAGTATATGCCTTCATCTGTTAACTTTTTAAAATTAATTTGTAAATCTTGTTATTTATAATTCATTTAAATAATATTTTTACTTTTAATCTATCAATAATAAGACTTTGCTTTTTTTTGTTTTTTATCTAGTTTTTAGAAATAAAAACTGCCACTATTTTATGAAATGCAATCCCTTCAGGAAAAATCGAATCAAATTAGTACGTTTTCCATCTACCTAAATCTAAATATTATAAAGAGAAATACCAATAAAAGTGTTTATTTAATTTAATGTTGATAAAAACCTAAGTTTAATGTCTATATATCAGATAGGTATCTATCATTATTTGAAACTCCACCCAAAGTGATCATAAGGTTATCTTTAACAATGCTACTATGATTTCTCCTCTATTCAGGTATCGATCCAAAACCTACTACTTGAGACCACTCACATTTGGTAACATCAAAGCTCCACACATCACTAAAACAGTGTCTTTATTTTAGCTTCGAATTAAATTAGCTCTAACCACCATATATAATTAAAAAATTATCTTTGTAGGTTACTGCAGTATGACCAAACATCCCTTTATGAGGGTAGTACTCACTTTTAAACTCCAATTTTTTCCAGGATTTGGACACTATAAAAATTAAAATAAATATATATATTTAATAAATAGAAAAATACCTAAGTCAAACTGATCTACATCTTTTCTTATCTCTTCTCCTAAGCCTCCATAAAGATATAAACAGCCATTTATGTAATTTATAGTAGCTCCTTCCCTAAACGCAGGTGAGTAGGCAGAATTAAAATCTACTTTCAAGCAAAAAAAATGGTAGCTCTCTTACTCATCTTTTTATAAAATTATATAATTAAAAAAATAGATGAAAAATTAATTTTTTATTAATTACTTTAAATCTATTCATTTAAGCTCTAAGTGTTTTCATTACTTTAATGATCTTAATTATGTTATAACTTTTAATCTAATTCCTACTGATAAATTGAAATACTCTTCTTTGGACTAGCCTCTACATTTTGCTTTAGTTTAGAAAAATCAGTATAAACTAATTCTTCATCAGCGAAAATAAAATTATTAGATTTTTTGTAGCTCCTTATTTTAGTTCTTAAATTTTGAGTTCGTTTTTCTATTTCTTAAGCCTAAAAAATAGAAATATTAACATATTTTCTAAAAAATTTAGAATGTTTTATTGGAACTTTAATATAAAAATTACTTCTTTAAATAGTTTTTCCATGTTGACTTTTTAAAAAATATTCAAGTTTTAGCTAATTGATCGCATTTCTTTTTTATTGTGCTGAAGTTGCACCTACAGTTTTTCCTTTTCATTTTACAATTTTAACATGTCATTCAATTCAACATTTTCTGTGAGTTCTTTTTTAAAAGAAAAAAAGAAACTTTTCTAGCTATTTGTAAAATAATTCTAAGTCGATTTAGAAAATAGAAACGAAGTAGCAGTTAAATTGAAATCCTGAAACCTATTTGTTTTATTTATTTTAAAAACTCACAAAATTCCATAAAATTATGATTTACACTGGCGATTTTAAACCTTTCACAAAGTTATCTTAAAATCCATTAGTCATAGAGCTCTCTGATGACTGAATTTTAATTTGTTTCAGTTATCTAATGTCAACTTAAGACTTTTGTTTAGAATCTATTATAGATTTTAATTAATTGAGTATTTATTTAAGCTATAAAAAAGGCTAAATTTTACTAGATCTACTGAGCATAATGCTCTTAAAGTATTTTAACCTTAAGTTATTATATTCAAATATAGTTTCTATATATCGATTATTATGTTATTTTCTTGAAAAAGTAAATTATTTTTGAAAGAATTAGGTTAGTAGAATTTTTGGGTTATGCTCAAAAATATAATCAGTTTATTAATTAATTAAATTAATTTTTAGAGATACAATACAATACAAAGATTCTACTTAAAAAAAATACATTCTTTCAAGTAAGTTTTAGAAACGTATAATAATAATAAAAGTTAAACTAACATTTTATTAATTAAATGCGCCTTTTACCTTATGCTTCAATTTGATTTATAATTAATTATATTCTTATAACTTATGAAATAAACATATTGGTTTTCTTAGCTCATTTATTTTTTTAAATCGCCCTTTAATTTATAAATTCAAGATGCATCTGAAATTTAAAATGGAAAATACAATCAAATAGTAATTCATAAAAAATGTGTGAGTGTTGTGAATATAAGTTATACATACATGCAATTATAAAATAGTAACAAATAGTGGGTGGGTGCTTAAAACTAATTTTCAATCTTAATAAGGATAATGTTTTTTATGTATGCCTGTCTGTATTTCTTTGGTTCTTTTATGGTCCTATTTTCTATATAGGTGTGTGTAGGTGACATGAGTGATGTTAGCACGTATATCTTATATATTTTAGATGTTTATTTAAGTTGGCATTGATATTATTAAATTTCCATATTATTATGAAGTCATTAAAGAAAAATATTTATATGAGTTATAGTGATAAAATTAAAATAGATAGCCATAATACATTATGTGAGTAAAAAGTATGATATTTTAAGAACAATTAATTCAATTTAATTTATTTATTTATTTGTAAGTTTGTTAAGTCACAATAAATCAACGCTAGTCATAATAATTATTATATTAAGGAGGATATTATTGTTGTTGAGAGTGATTGCTCATATTATTTTAAAAGTTATTGGGAGGAACCATAGGAATCACGCCTCCATTTCTATTTTTATAGTTAAATAAACATTTTAATTAATATTTTCAAATATTTAATAAAAATCAAAATAATTCATCTGCTTAATTTAAAAATGCTAATCAAATAAAACTATCTGTTGAAATAATTTTTTATGAAAATTTTAACTTTAAAAAAAGCAAATAAAATTATCGTATTTGAATAAATAAAAGATCGTTGAATTACTGAGGAGGAGGTTAGTAAGGGTAATATTAATTGGGTTATCCTTAGGGGTAATATGGTTATTGCATTTAGGGAGGGTACTTTTGCTACTATTGAGAGTAGCTAATGTGCTATTAATTAGGATGAACAAACTATTGCTATTATTGAACTCTCTACTGTTGTAAGGAGTAGTAAGAGATCTCTTAGAGAGTCTCAAAGAACTCATTAAAAGTAATACTTTAGTCACCATTTTTATCAAAAATAGTGAATGTGCAATTTAATTCTTCTTCAGTTAAATCTGGGTCAACCTTTTTTAAAAGCTTTGAGAACTCACTAATGTCCAATTGCTTATCATCAGATTTATCATACTTGCTAAATAAATCTCCTAGATTTATATTGTATTTTTAAATTGCAAATTATAGCTTCTTGATAGCATAATTTGCTCTTTCAACAGATTCCCTTCTACTGTGACTCAAATTCTAATTCTAATTATTTAAGAAATTTTATGCAAATCCACTTTGCTTTTATTGGATTGGCATGGGGGCTTATTAACTAGCAGGAGAATTGTTTCCTGAGTTGCTAACTAAATTAGTTCCAGTTTATGTATTTTGTCTATTTTTAATTAAATAAAAATAAATAAGAAATAATAAATAAATGTGCTAATTATGTGCTAATAAATTAAACATATTCAAAAGAAAAAAAGAATCTAAACAAATTCTAAAAGACTGAAGACTAATTGATTAATTGATTGTTTGTTTGTTTGATTCAAAAAATTATTTTGGTTTTTAAATGCTGAATTAGTTTGTTAGTTTTTATAAAATAGTAAGTAGAAAAAAATAAAAAAGAATAAAATAAAAATCTATGTTTAATATTCGAAATATAAATATTACTATTTAATCCTCCTCTTTAGCGAAAACATAAATTTGAAAATAAAAATTATACTTTAAAATGTTATAAATTTAATATTTTTTATAATTTTTAAAATTGTTTTTCCAAGATTTTGAAACTTTTTTATTGATGAATGGATAGATGGATTGATGGATGAATGATGAATGTAATTAATGAATGAATGAATATAAGTATGGGAGATTATGATGCTATTTATTTATTTATTTTCATCAAAAGGAATTAAATTGGAGACTAATACATTTTACACACACTAGACTGACTACATGTAGTACTTCCACTATCTGAATGAATGAATGAAAATCAAGCGCAAATAAAAATATGCTTGCTTTAGCGTGCATTTTTTAAAATTATTAATTTTGAGTGAGGCTTGGTTAGTAATATTTATTTTCTTTATTATTTTCATGCTTATTCGTTTTTTTACCTCGTTATGGCTTGAGTTGTTGGAACCTAGGCATTCATTTTTGTACTCATTACTACATCATTATTTGAAAGCCACTTTGTAAATTCTTCAAAACTGATAGTGTTGTCTTTATCGTCGTCAAATTTATTGAAAATATATTCGATTTCAGATCTATCTAGGGTATTATCAATACTTTTCATTAACTTTGAAAATTCCTTCATTTCAAGTTTTGAATCGTGGGAGAAGTCGTACTTCTTGAAGAGATCTTCGAGATCGATACGATTCTTGTATATATTCTATCTCAACTCATTTATAATGTACTTTGCCTTATCTTCCATTTAATCAAATTGGCTAGTGAATTTCTAAAAATATCCTTAGAATACGGGATGCTTGTAGACATCGGTCCATTCCATTCTATCCTTTTCTTCTATTTTTAAGCATCTAGTTATGAAGTCCTTGGAGAGATCAGAGATATTGTATGAAGGATCGAACTCCAAAGGTTTAGTTTAAATGTTCTTTACAAGTTGATATTATGAGTTAGCAGTGTAGGGAGTTTTTCCGTAAAGCATTTCATAAAAAATGAAAGCAAGTGACCATAAATCGCTCTTTGCTGTCTTTTAATTTTATTAAAATTACAAAAAATTAAAAACTATTTTCAAAACAAAATGCTATTTATTATTGTTGTTGTTGTTGTTTTTTTATTTTTTGAATAAAAATCTTTGATTAGCTTGTGTTAAAAAATAGATTTATTTATTCATTTATTTTGCTATCTAAAATTTTACTAACCTTGTTAATTTATATCGCTACTTTTATCTAATATTAAACTGGCTAAATTAATAATTTTCTAATCAGTAAAATGTATCACAAGCAGCTTAAATATTTAAGATTTGATTTATAATCTATGAATTAATTTATGTTAGTTATGCTTGCTTTAAAATAGTTGACTTCAAAAATTTTATAATATTAAGAACCTACTGAAGAAATTTTTAAATTAAAGTTTGATTATAAATCGACACTTCAAAAAATTTTTAAACATAAAACTTAATATTAACTTTTTTATAGAAATATTTGGCATAGACCAACTAACCTAACTCACTCTTGAAAATTCAACTAATCTTTTTTTGATTGAATTTTCTATATATTTATTTTTTACAAATGAGCTGGGTATTTTATTCTGCTTATCTTTGATACCAAATAAATATAAAAAACCTTTTATTCTCTCAATAGTTTGTCCCATAAATAATGCAGATTGAATAATAAATCAAAGACCTCTAGCAAATAAACCCAAAAGATTTAAATTGAGAAATTGAAATAATAAATTGTAAATGCAGTTTTTGAAAAGTTGATTGCCTATTGAGGTTAGTATTACTAATATTTTACTTGTTATAAACTTTTTTTCTTTGAAATTTTTCTTCTTATATTTTTCCAATTATTAAAAACTAATAAAAACTAAACAAGACAAAATTTCAAAATTCAGTGAGGGATATTATAAATTTTAAAGAAGTGTCAATGTAAGTAAGTAAGTTCTTTAATTGCTTCAGCCATAATTTCTTGGGAGGTGCTTTCAAAAATGGGGGGGGTTGCAAAAGCGAAAAAGAAAGGATGAAAAGAATATTAATTATATTTACATATTTTTCATGCATAAGAATCTAAGGGCTCATATAAAGGGGAGTACCAACCAAGGAGGTAAGCATTTATCTTTAGAAGTTGTCGACAGTACGAGCGAAACCAAAGTCAGCAAGCTTGTGCTAATTGCCCTTGATTAATATATTTTCAGGCTTGAGATCTCTATGAATGATACCATTCTTTAGGAGATCCATGAAGCCATTCAACAAATCCTTCATGACATTGAGGGATTCTTGTTCAGAAAGATTCTTTCTTTTTTTAAGTTCAGAACGGAAATCGCCTCCGTCACAATATTCCTAAATTATATAATAATTGTTGGATGTTTCCAATACGTCAATCAAGTCAACAACGTATTCGCTCTTTAATTTCTTCATAATTTAGATTTCTGAAAAAAGACCATTCATTAAATATTCGTCATTTTGAATCTGCTTTTTCTCAATCATTTTGATTGCCACCAATTGGCCATTTTCGGTATTCTTTCCTTTAAAAACTTTACCGAAAGAACCTTGTCCTAATACACTTGAAAGCTAGAAATGATATTTGTCAATCTTCTTTGTTTCTTAATTATTGTTCTATATGTTTTATAAAATAATATAAGTTTATTCTCACTTTTGAGTAGTTTTTAAAAACATTATTGTGCAGTTGGTCATTTGTTTATTTATCTTTACAAATTAATGGAGTTAAGGATTGCAATAGATGCTTTTTACTCTCAAATTTAAAAGGGTTTCCTAAATAATTAGGGTTTACCCCTACAAAATGAAGAGCTCATTTGGTTATTTAAGGAGGGTTTTTGCTCTTTTTCTCATTAATGGAAAGGATAAGATGAATATATTTTTCATAAGTTGTATTTATCGTTTTGAGTTTGCCTTTTTTGTAAAAAATTATTAAGTGGCTGGAAGAGTGATGAGTTGAGATTGATTCAAAAAGCTAAACTAATCTTTCTATTTAACAATTACTTTGCTACTAACTCCTCAACCAACTGCATACTGCGAGTAAAAACTCGAAGCAAATAATTGTGTTGTAGTAAAGAACATTTTCAATTTCAAATACTATACCATTTTGAGTATTTTGCTATGGGTTAATCTTGTATTTTTCTTATTATTTGATGATGAACTCTCTTCTTCTTCTTATTTCTTTCTTCTTTTCTTAATTAAATTATTTCTTCTTCTTTGATTTCAATAATTTTTTATGAACAAAACGAAGGTTTTTATTTCTTTATATATTTTTTGATTTTATTTTTATTATTAATTAATGCAAATTAATGAGAGCCTATACTTACTATATATTTTTATTATTTCACTCTAATTTGATTAATTTTACAAAAGTCATCTTATCATCTATGTATGTGCGAGTGAGTGAGTGAATGCAAATATACTTGATCGATTGATTGATTTATTTATTGATTTATTAATTTGTTAAATGCCCTCTTAAATTATCACCAATTTTTATTACTTTATTTATCTTTAGACAAAGTAATAGCTAACTATTTCACTGTTTTAGGGTAACCTTCAATTCTATTAAATTTACAAGTAAATTTTTACGATAACAATCAAAAAACACACACACACACACTCACTCACAAACAAACACATATACACACACACATTATTATTGCTTCTTTATTTCTTTCTTTTATTGTTTCAAACTGCAAAGCAATCCATATACTATATTTTTTTGTTTTTAATTACAAACTAACCTCGATTTTGACAAGAATAAGCTTGCTCTTTTTGCACATTTTTTTCTGTTCGCTTTAAATCAGAAATTAATTAAATTATGTGTGAAAGCTAAAGTAATAGAGATATGATTGTTATTAAAATGCACAATAGTTCATCAAATATTAGACTTTGGATTTATTATTTTTTCTCCTTTTTCAACCTCAATTTTTAAAATTTAGATGCTTTAAAAATATATCTTTTCCTTTTGCATTATTTTTTTTCATTTATTCTCTCTCCGTTCTTTTAATTCTTAACACAATTATTTCTCTCTTAGACTAAAGGTAATAGCTAATAAATAACATTTTATTAAGTGGTTATAAGCACTCTTAATTCCTAAAGTTATTTCAAAGATAATACTACATACATATTTTCTCCTATTCGAGAAAAGAGGCTTGATTATTTGAAGTAAGAAATTTCAGTTCAAATTAATTATCAAAGTAAGATAAATAAGCATCTCTTCTTCGCAAAAAATAAAGAAGTAAAGAGTATGTTACAATTTTCAAATTAAAAATTTAATATTTAATAATTATTAACCAATGAACAATATAAATTCTTGTGATATGCATTCATTCCTCTCTAATAATTTATTTTGAAAAATATTTCATGATTATGATTATTGAATAAAACACTTCTCTTCTATCAATTATATCTATCTACCCAATAGATATTTTAAAAGACATCAGTAATCGTACAATATTTAAAAAAAACGCATCACATCTCAAGAAGTTCCTATAATAAAAAATATATGTTTTTTCACCAGAAAATGAAATAATCTATTGAAATCACAAATTAAATTTTAAGCTATGCTTTTAAAAATAGAGTATATTTCCTGTTTATCAATTTATGGAATAAAATATTATTATTACTCTCTCTAATATCTTTTAGATTTATTTTCTATCGTACTTTCTTAAATAATTAAAAATTTGGCAACTTAGACCTAAAGATATCGCGCTTTTCACAAATAAAAAAACAAATACTTTTTCACATTCCAAATTAATGATAAAAATTTATTTTAATATATTCTCAAGATATTCATTCATTTATAATTAAATTTTACCAAACTTGATAAATATTTTGAAATTTAAGAGCCAATATTATTTTTAAACAATCTTCCAAATTATATTTACGAATGACCAAATGCAACAAATTATTGAATAACCAATATTCATTACAGGAAACATTTTTATAGTCCAAATATTGTTAAGTCTATAAAAAAAGTATAGTGAGTTTCTAATAAAAGATTTGGTATTTAAGATAGTAATCAGGTAACCTCAGGTATTTTATTTGTCTGTGTATCTTAAAAAATAGGATTTGAAAAATATTATACAAATTATCTTTGAAGACATGATTGCTTCACATATTTAGTATGTAGAAAATTCTTTTATGAAGAAAAATAGTAGAAGAATGTAAGCTTAAGTATATAGATTTTAAAATTTAGTTTTACAATTTCATTTGCTGGGATATATATACCAACCTAGTTTAATAAAATTTGATAGCTGAGTATTCTTAATAAATAAAATTCAAATGCCTCTCATTCATGCGTTAAGGATTTTGATCAATAAATTTGTCTATCTCAAAATATTTTAGAAACAAGTGAAAAATGAATGGTTGAACGCAAAACAATAAAAAAATTAATTATCGTATAACAATATTTCTTTTTTTAAGATATTTTTGAATTATAATAATTTTTTAAGGGTCTTTACACATTTTTTACAATTTATAAAATAAATAATATTAGTTTAAAAAGAAAGAGTTGTTGGATGGATATTCTGAGAATAAAAATTAGAATAAATATGTAATACAAATATTGGATGCATAATAGTTATTTAGGTAGGTTTTACTGTAATTAATTAGGTTTTTTTTAATTAAAAAGAAAATTAAATCTAATTTAATCGGATTTTCTATTCTTTTTTTTTTCATTTTATCTTTTTGTTTGCTTATTTTTTTGGCGGTGAACGATCTTTTTAATTCTTATACTTTTCTTCAAGCTATTACAAAGTTAATATTTTTTATGGTTTAGCATCGTTGTTATTACCAAAATCTAAATCGACCTCTCCTTAATCATAGTCTTCATAATTACTATCACTGTAATTGTCATTTTAATCATAATCTATTTTACCGTTTTTGTCTATTTTTAGATTTTTGCTTTACGGTTTGTCTTTTAATTCTAAAGCACATACTTCGCTGCAAAACCAATTGGCTTTAGCGAATGTTGCTTTTTCTTTTAATTCTTATTTACCACACAAACAAGTTATCTGTTAATAATAAAATTTCAGTATATTAATATAATTAAAAAAATTATTACATAACTTTAGCCTTTGTATACTGATAAGCAGTTCATAGAACAAAAATTCTTAACATTAAAAGTCTTTTCTTCACCTAAAGGCACTAATTTATAGCAATTATAGCAAGAAATTTTATCAATATCTCTCTTAGGCTTTCTACCATAGCTAGGATCAGTCTTTGGATCTGTTTCTATTTAGGCATCAGTTTAATAGGGAAAACCTTCGTTAGACCAGCTATCTCCACCTGATGAATAAAAGAAAGGTGTTTTTTATGTAGGAGTCTTTTCTTTCTCTTCTTTATTTGCAATCTCTAAATCTTATGGGGGCTGATATTAGTTTTTAGCAAATCCCCTAATTGTCCCATCATAATCTTCTGTACTTTTATTCCTTCTTAGCAATTTAACTGGGTGATCTTTTTCATTATCTACAACTCCATCTGCAAATCTATATAATTTGTTTAATTTAATTGATGCAAACAAACATTATAATTAAAACATATCTCGAATCAAGACAGTTAAATTTTAATTAAAAAAACAATTTATATTTTTTTTGTTTTTGTAATCATTGGTCATACCTAACTGATTTTTTTCTTTCTGCTGTTGAAAGATTAGCTCTTTCACTTTCAAAATTGTTTTCAATAACATTTTTCTTTCCCTGACCTCTGAATTCCATTAATGCTTCTAAGAAAGATTTATGGGATTCTTCTTCATTAAAATTACCATTTAGAAGTTCTCCTCCCTTTTATTCATTTTATGAGTTTGTTGTTGCAGTTGAAGAAGATATTCTATAATTTGAGTCATATTAATCTTATTCTTCAGTTGGAGGCTCTAACTCTTCTAAATCTGTTCTTTATTCTCTTGGATATAAAATAATATTTTTGACTTTGGAGCTTTCTCCTTATTAGTCTTTCATTTCTTTTTTTTAGTGCAATTCATCAAATTTTTTTTATTCTTCTTTCAAAACATCAATTCTCTTTTATATTTTAATTTAATGGCCTGCTGGAATCTTCATTGAGTTCATAATTTCAGTGTTTATCTCTAAGAATTTAAAAATAATGGTTATATATTTGTTTGATTGATAAAAAAATAAAAAAACACAACTCTATTTTTTTAAAGTTCATTTAGATTATTAGCATTAACTACATTTTTTATTCAGATGTGTTAATAAAATCACCAATTTAATTAAAATAATTTATTTTTTAAACTAAAATATTCAAAAAAATATTTGGTTTGATCATATTTATTATTATTTTAAAGCAACTACATACAGCTGTGAATGCCTTAAAAAAATGAACAACAACTATATTTTTTTAATGCTTTCAAAATTCTTTCATAATAGAGCTTAAAAAAATTTTAAAAATCAGTTAAATCATTTTAATTACTTTATTTTTTACTAAAAAATGTAAAGTAATTCAACATTTTTTTATTTGATTAAATTTTGATAATTATGAAAATACTAAAATAAATATTTATCATACCTAAAATAGTTTCCAAGTCATCAAACCCATTATCTTCAAAAGCTTGTTGATATTAGAGCAAGTTTACAGTAGAAAGAAATTAATGAACTTCCTTCTGAAGTTCCTTTTATTAATTTAAATGTTTTAATAGGTTGGATTCAGCTTAATTATTTTTTTGAGAATAAGCATTTACTTGAGTAGTTTTTTAAGACAACTCATTTAGCTTAGTTTCTATTACTTTTCTTGGCTTTCTATTTGGATTTTAAACCAAAAAATCATATTCAGAATTATTTGTTTGTGATTAAATTTCATCTTTATCTTCTTTAGTATCAGTTTATTAAGTGAATGAAGTCATTGAAGAAGAAGCTTAATGTTAAGCTGAGCTTTCAAAACTTTAATTTAAAGCTTTTCTAAAAGAAGAATTTAAATTGTTTTCATTTTCTTTTCCTTATTCCTTTTCCTTTCCGTTTAAGGAAGTATTTAAAGCTGAACGCGAGCTTTGGTTTGAACTTGGTCCTTTATTTTATTTCATTTAATTCTACTTTAGAATGCTATAATATGTGCTTACTTGAATTTGATAAGTTAGATGGGCGCTTTAAAATTTTGCTTTGAACTTAATTAGTTTCTGGTTTTGTATAGTTGCCTATTTTCAATGTTGGAGGTTTTGTAACTGGCTTGCTAGTGCTAGATGAATTATTTGAAGACTATTATGTCAAATTTAAATTTTTTTTATCAAGAACCTAATTTGCATAATCTATATTTTAGTGAAATTTTATATTCTAAGATCATCTTATTCTATTTTTAAAGCGTTACTTTTTATTGGTTATTCTGTGGTAGCTGTTTTCCATCTAGATCCACTAGTCCTCATGCTAATTTGTAAATATTATAAAAAAGAGTTTCATTAAATTAGTCTAGAAATTGCTAATAATGATAATGTTTCATTACTTCTCTTCTCTTTTTGTCTTCTCTTTATTCATCGCTTGCTTTAATTGTAAAAGTTTATCTTCCTTTTTTATAATATAAAAGAGCTCATCATTTATCTTTAGGAAAATTTAATCAATTTTTCTATGTCTCTAAACAGATATTATTAATATAATAAATAAATACATTTTTCTTGACTTCACTCTCTAAAGTATTCGATGACTATGACTTCCTTAACATACATAAAAAATATTTTTTAAATTTTTATCTGAAAGCACTAAAATAAATCTACTTTGGGTTTGAAACTCCTCTCCTCATTTTTATATTTTCAACTTACTTAAAATACGAATCTATCAAACTATTTATCTATTTTTTAGTTTAAACGATAAAATACTGATGATAAATAAATAAATAATAATTATGATTTGACTTTTTTAATCAAAATTTAAAAATAATTAAAGTAATTCAAACTAAATTTTATGCATAAATTGTCCATTAATAGTATCAGATCTTACAAAAAGTAAATAACAAAATGATTAATATCTTCCAGCATGATAATCAAGATACTAAGTATTTTAAATTCTTTTAAAATTACAAAAAATTAAACCATATTTTTTCATTCATTTATATAATTTTTCAATCAAACAAACACCTTTTTATTGATCTTTAAATATTTTAACATTTTAAAAATAGTAAAAATTTTATTTTCTAAAATAATGTTTTTGTATTTATTTTAAATATAAAGTTATTTAAAGATAGAATAAAGAATTAATATAAAATATTTATTAATTTATGATTTCTTTAATTTCTTAATTAGTCTTTAGTCTTATTAATTTAATCAAACAAACAAACATTATTATTAATATTAATAAATTTTGATTGAAGTATGTTTGTTATTCATAAACTTTATAAATTTGCAAATATTTTTAGTTATAAATTATTGGCTAATTAAAATAAATATAGATAAATATAGAAAAAGAAAGTAGACCTCTAACAAATAGATAGTTGTTAATTAGATTAAAGGCTATTTCTTTAGCATTTTATATAAATATATTAGAATAATTTAACTTTATGGTTAATTTCAATTTTTTCTCTCAAGATAATGATCCCATCTTACTCTGTATGCTTATATTCCTGAATGGTTAGTGTGTTTACTTGAATATCTGTAAGCAGGAAAATTGACTTAGTTAGTAGTTTTCCAGATATTATTTTTTTCTCCATGATAAACTGTCCTATCACCAATTTATATTGTAGAGACTTTGTTACGTGGATAATAAAAATCATTCGATGTATTCAATCTGCTCCTATAAGAATTAGGACTATATCTTTCTAGAGGTTTATTTTGACCCATTCCAGCATATGGAATAGTTTTTTATCTATACTAAGTGTGAGAAAAGCTATCATTATATGTACTCCTACCCATTGAATCAGCTGCAGTTTTTAAAGGTTTTTCATAAAAAGGTACTGCTTGATAAGATTTACCTGGACTTTTAGTACTTTTTACATATGAACAGGAATCTATTCTGGTATTTTTAAAAAATTCAGCTGACTTTTCATATTTTTTAGGAGTATTATAAACGAATGTGCCCATAGTTGATCTCATTTAGCTAGTCTATGATATGGGAGGAATTGAGCTATAACCTTCTCTAGAAGCACATGTTCTTTATTTGATTTTTGACTCTTAATCATAATCTTGGTATGCTTAATATTTCTAACCGCTAGAAAATCCTCTAGGTTGTTAGTATACATTGCTTCTTTCTAAGTAATCCTCCATAATAAATTTTATTTTATCTTTTAACTTTTTTCTTATTAAATTTTTTGCTAAACAATAATTATAATTAGTATTTCGCTGGCTTAATAAATCATAAATTAAGTAATAAAATTATTACCAATAAATTTTTAATGGTTTAAACAAGGGTTTATGATTAATAAACAATTCTAGAAAATAATTTTATAAAAATGAAATTAAAATAAATTTATTTCATAAAATATTTAATTTAAATAAAGTTATCAAAAATTTTTGAGATTAGTTTTCATAATTTTTTAATTTTAAAATTTTCTGATGAGAAAAGCAAAAAAGCAAAGTAACTACTAAAAATTTTTAATTATCTACATCAATTAATTAGTCTAGAACTTTACTAAATAAATTAATTATAGATTCTCTGTCTAGAATATATAACATAAAATTAAAAAATGAGTTAAATTAAATAAAAAATTTTTATCTCATTATAATAGAGGAAAGCATTTTCATTTCTATAACACTATAACACGATATTATGCAAATAAATGATATTTGTTTCCTTTTAGAAAAATAAAATCAAATTTTTTTAATTTTTAAAAAAACTGATAATTTATTAATTTGATTGATAACTGTATTATTTTAAATAAAATAATTATTAAAATAAATGTGTTTTATTTCTTTGAAGTTTGATTAAGAGAGAGATATAATATTTTCCATAATATTTATAAATAATCAACTCAATTGATGATAATTTATATAATTATTAAAACAAAAAAAATAGAGAAATTAAAAATAAATATTACAAAAATGAAAAAGTGTCTTTGTGGGAAATCTTTTAAATTAAATGGATCTCTTTACAATCACATTAAGAATAAACATGAAGGAAAATACTAAGAATATAAAATGTCTAATACAAAGAGAGGAAGGCCTAAAAAACCAATTACCGAGAATCCAAAGAATAATAAATATAAGGACATTAAATATACTTTAGATATAGATATGGAAGGAAAAGAATTAGTAAAAGTTTTTGATAGAGGGTTATTAGTTTCCGCAACATTTAGAAAATTAATTAGTTCTTTTAGTGAATTACATCCTGATTTAATATATGAAAGATAAATAAACTCTTGTGACTACTCCAAATTCTCAGAAGTTTTTAGAATATTTTAAAATAATGAAGAGGTATAAAAATTCTGTGTTGAAATTGCTGCTTTCGCTTAAATGCTTTAACCTGATTAGTAATAAGAAATTCTAGAATATGTTTACGATTATAAAATGTAAAAAAAAAAAGAAAATTACTCAATCTCTTTGCAAATCTAAACAAATTTATCATAAATATTACAAGATGTTTATGGAAATATTAATATAAAAAATAATCATTTAGAATCCAACAATTATCCATAAAAGTTAGACTTAAATTTTTCTCAAATGCAAAATAAAGATGACATGAGTTCATCATAATTAATTACAATAGAAAAAAATATTATTCTGAATAATGAGCAATCAGAAAAATAATGTTATAGAAAACAACAAACTATTATATTCTCACTTGAATCAGCTTTTTGATTTTCTTACTATCCCTTCTTACTTTATATCTCATATTTTAGTTAAAAATGTAAATGACAAAAGTAATTTTGTAAAATGTATGTAAATATTTGTGCTGTAAATAATATATTTTAAAAAATTTGTGATAATATTTTTTTGCGCTACATTCAGAATCTTTATTCCAGAATTAAAAAGAATTAATTTATTCAAAATTAATTAATAAATCTTTAATACATTTTACATACAAACATTAATTCATTCAAACATAGTTATAAATACAACAAATGTTCGCATTAAATAGGCTTTCTAAGTCAAGTAGATACTTTTTGCTAAATTAGCGTCAATTTTTTCAGACTTAAAGTGAAGTGTCTTCTTAAGCACTCTTCAGGAAGAATTTTTATAATTTTTCTAACTCTTAGTCATCTTCATAGTCAGGGTATTTTGAAAATACTTCTTATAAAAAAAAACATAAATTTGACAATAAGAATAACAACAACTAAAACTAATAACAATAAAATTATGACGATTAAAATAACTAAACTTATTAATCTCTTTCTACCTAAAATAGCGATAATAGCTAGCAATCATTAAATGACTTCAAATCATACATACAAAAATTGAAGGTAGTTTAAAATTATATAATGTTTGGATAAATCACAATTATTTATTTATAAAAAAGGATGAAGACTCAAAGCAATTCAATAGAGAAGAGTGGGATAATAAAATGATGTTTAAATTTTTGAGTAGTTTCATAAGAAGGTATATAAAATATATAATATATTTTATCTTTAAGGTGGCCTATACATTTTTACTTGAATACAAGTATTATGTTTTATTCGGCAGCTTATTCGTAGTTTTGTGATTGACTTATTATAATTTAATTTGTATTTGTTAATAGCATTAATATGTAGAATCAATATGTTTATTAATTAATAATCAATTATTGATATCTTCATTACAAAGTTCTTTTATCCTGTTAAGTTAGTTGTATGCATTAATTAATCAATGAATTTTAAATTTGTTTAAAAATACTTTCATTATATATACATTTTTTACATTTTAGTTATATAAAATATTTTTTTATTAAAACTTAGACCATACGCATTAGAAATCATTTAGGAAATTGAATTATATGTATTTAGCGAAAAATTTCAAAGTTAAGTCTCATTTCCCTCTTACATTTAAATACAAATAATTTATAATTAGTGTCTAAAAAAATATACATTTATTAATAGGTTGCTATAAGGAAGAAATAGTTATTGTTAAATATGCTTTATTTGCTTTACATGTGTGGCTTGTTAAGAATAGGCTCTCTCAGATTGTATGATTCGATTGATTCAAATAATCTATCTATTCTTAATCTTTAGATTTACTATCTTAATTTTTAACTTTTAAATAAAGATGAATTTGGAGTCATTTCGTATCAACAGAAGCCTAGATAAGCTGTTTGAAGAGTACACGAAAGATGTAGTTTACCAATTTCAGGTATTTGTTTCCTAAAACATTTGTTTTCAGCAAATTTTTTTTATCAAGATCAAATCATATTGAAACAAAAAATAAAAAGGATTATTTTGATAAAGATGTATATTCTGAGCTTGTTAGAATAAAGAGGACCCTATTCTATTCTCTAGATGATTATTTTGTTTATGGTTATAAAGATAGAGATCTTACAGATATTATACTTGAGTAAATTTTGCTTTAACCAATATTTTTTATATAGATTTCGTCTAAATAGTGAAGTATTACAAGGAACATATGAAGGAAATGACATTAATAAAGAATAGGAAGAAATAAATAACTTGATAAATTACATTCATTAGCATGTAAAATAATTCATCTAAAGCATAAAAATAAATATCCAATTTTATATAAAAAAAAAGAGAAGCTATTTATCTCATTTTTCTGCTTCTGATTTAAAAGAATACAAGATATTTTGGGGATTAGACAGGTGCTATAAAAATGATTAGATATTATCTAAGAATGCCTGATTATGCCCATATTTATTTCTAAACATACAGAAAAAAAAAAAAATCAATAAGTAAACATAGTAAAAAATTGATAAATATTTTATCATCCTTGAATAATTTTAAATAATTTAATTATTTAAATACATGTTTTATTTATATAAACAAATAAATTGCATATTTAAAACTCTTTTGTATTTATTTATAAATATTTTAACCTGTTTTTTTAAATTCAGATTATTCATTTATAACCTAAAATTCATTTGAAATAGTTTAAAAATATTATCAATTCTAGTTTTTTTTATTTTTTTATCAACCCATTGACAAATCCCAATGTGAAAAGTCTGATTTGTATATTAATTGCTATTTTATAAATTTTTCATAAGCTATTGCACTTAAAACATTAGCATATTTATCATTAACATATTTCTTAATCTTGTTTATCTCATGTTTTCTGATCATTATATTGTTATCTCTGTTAATTAAAAAAATAGTTATTTTCAAAAAATATTCAATAAATTCAAAAAATATCATGAATATCCCATTATTAAAAATTTATAAAAAATTAATTATGAAGTTTGAATGAATAAATCAGTTATTGATAGCTTTCTAAAATCAATACATTTTTTTAATAATTTCAGATGAAAATATTATTTTAATACAAATTATGAATTATGGATGTTGTGCATAATTAACTAATTTCAGATCCAAAATTTTTTTAAAGGGATTAATTTGCCTAACTCCATAGTTTTTTATTTATCAGAAAATAAAAAAAATATGAGAATTTACACATAAAAATTATAATTTATTTAATGGAAAAAATTATTTTAAGAAATATTTACCTGAACTCAAAGTAAAACAATGTTAAATATTACAATTAAAGTATCATTTTCTGAAAATCAATATAACTCTTTTAGGAGATCACATTTTATCTAAAATTAAACCAAAAGATTTTTAAATAGCTAAAAATAATGTTTTTGAATACCCTAAATGTATAATCATAGTGTGCAAATTTTCTAATTAACTAATAGCTCCAAATATCTCTTTTGCTTATATATCTCCTATAAGCATATCCCTAAATATAAAATAAAAAATATATATATTCTTTTACTTTTTTACATAATATTATTACTCAAATCCAAGAGATAAGATCTTTAAGTTTGACAAAAGTCCTAGCTCTTTAGGAAAAAATTATGGAGAAGTATTTATGTTGAAACATAAAAAGAGTCTTAGTCTTTCCAAGTTTTATGGTTTTATAGAGTATTCCATGATAGATTTAATTCCCTCAGTGGTCAATCCATTCTAGCTATTTTAGTATTTGTAAAAAATAAAGGTTTTAATTTAGTTTGAAAATATAATTTGATGCTTTATTTAGCTAATAAATTAATTACCAAACACTTAACTCAAATACATATAGATTACTTTGTAGGTTATTCATCATCTATTAAAAGTCTTCAACTATTGCATTTGTAAGACTGTTTGCACTTGAATTAATTAAATAATATTGTAAAAGTAATCTTGGTAAATAGAAAAAACATAGAACATTAATTAAAAAAGTAAATTGTCTACTCTAAATTTATAATTAATTCTTTCAAAGTATTCTTTTTAGAAAGAATATAGAACATCGAATTGGCACCTACATCTTTTATCCTACAATTCCTATTTTAAATTATACTTTTATTTTATATTTTAAGTCATTTAACTTACTATGCTCTCATTATAAATCTATTTAGTTTTGTTAAGTTTTCTACACCACTCATTAAAATTGAAAATCCATCTTAACCAACAACATTATCTCTAAAAAATAAAATAAAATATTTATCAATATACTGCAAAATATATAATTTACGTTAAAAATATCTCAAGAGATTCTAATTGAGGCAAATCTTATAAACAATAACCAATCATCTAAGCTCCCTACTCTCCAATTAAATTTTTTCTAATATTTTGTATTATTACTTTACTTCTACTTATCATGCAAATTAGTTTTTAAAAATTTACGTTAAACTTAATCCCAAAGTTTTTAAGTTCTTTTAAAGCTTAATAAAATTTGTTAAAGATTCAACTCCATTTTTACCTATTTTATTTTATCTAAAATTTGATCAATAACTTTTATTTTGAATTTCTCATTGTAAAAATACCTTATATCTATTTATAAATTATCTAATTTATTCATCATCCCTATTTCTTTAAGTATGGTGCCTATTTATGACAGTTTGATACTATTCTGCCTATTATAATTATTTTATGAATGCTCAAAATACGTTTGAAATAAATAACTCTCTACCAAAGCTGTAGACCTAAAAAATGCAAATCGTCTTTATAATATTTAGCTACTTCATTTATTTATTTACACTCTTCATCACTAATGTTTTCTTCTCTAAAATTATATTAATATGAGTAAAATATTAAAGAACTATTTTACAGTTTTTTAAAGGCTAATTTATTTTAATCTTCTTTAACTTAAACTATTTCAGTTGTAATTATGTTTCTTTTTTTTAGTTCTTAAATTATTGATTCCATTTTTTTTATTTTATGTATGCGCTTAAAGAAATTTGTTAAAAATTGGTTTTGATAAATTTCAAAATAATTATTTATTAGTTTCTGTTTTACCAAATAAATTGTAATCAAACTAAAATTTATATTTATTAAAGATATAAATATAGATACTAAAGAAAATATCTGGAAGGATTTCTATTAATGATCAAGTAATATAAATTTAACATGGTATATAATGTTGCTATTTTCATCTTATGTAATTTAAAATAATTTAAGCAGATATATTATTTATTCTAATAAATAATTTTTTTATTCATAAAAAATATAAATAGTAATAATTATAATCTTATTCTATTACAAAATATTAGTTTAAAATATGAGCTTTTTTTTCTTCTAAAATTAATTAATTTGAAATTATCTTTTCTAAAAACATTTATATAATATTATTCCACAAATTCTACTTAAATATCAGAATCACTATTTTTTTTAATTTTAATATAGTTTAAGTATAAACATTAATATTTTAAATTTTTATTAAATTAGGTTTTATAAGGGAAAAACAAATTTACAATATTATAAATTAGTATTAAAATAATAATTTGTTAATATTAATTAGATTTTATATTGGAAACTTTCATAAAAGAACAACTAAATTTTGGTAAAATTTTTGTAGAAAATTAATTTATAAATGATAAATTACTTAATATATATATGGATACATTTTTAGTTTATATTTAGCAAATAATTTTTTAATCTTAATTGGATTTATCTTAAAATCATTAAGTTTATTTAGCTTAAAATGGGTTGTGTATAAATTAATAAAAAAAATAAGATGATCATAGATAAATAATACTTTAATGAATTAGATGCTGTAACTTAAATTTTTTCTATTTAATTTTTTAAAATATTCATTTTTTTAATAAAAAAGCTTTAAAACTTAAACTATTAAATTTATTTTATTATTGAAATTAACTTAAGGTAAAAATTGCGTTAGTTAATTTACTTTTTTATTAATATTTTAGATTAGTTTGATTTTCTTTTAAATTTAAACTATTTTTTTTATTATAAATAATTATGCTACCTTTTAAATGAAAATTATTAATTATTTATTATAGCTGGAGCTAAATAAATGAAGAAAGTATTTTGCGTTTATGCTTTCAATTACGAAAATTTATTAATCTCTAAAATTTGACACTGATACTTTTGTAAAACCACTTAATTCTTTAAAATTAATATTGGTTTCATTTAAATCATTTAATTAAGATATTATTAATTAATAAAAATATTATTAGCTTGTTAAATTTTTAATTCAAAAAGTTTTATTTTTTTAATATTTTATTAACATTTTCTATTTTTGAAATTAATTATTTATTTTAAAAGCCATAACTATATTGGAGATTAAGGGGTTTTTGATTTATCTGTTGCTCTATCTGAATGTGTAAATCTCACAATTTTAAAGTTAGATTTGATGTAGAATATAGTTATTTTAATTTTAATTTTTTTAAACTTAATTCAAGTATTTAATTAAATTTATATTGTTTTATTTAACTCATAAAAAGCAGTAATATATTTTTCGATGAAGGAATAATTAATTTTGCTAGTGGAATATTAAAATGTCCAAGACTAAAAATTTTAATGCTACACATTAAGTAAATTTTATTCAAATTAAATTTATTAAGAAATAATGAAAACATAATTCTTTATTTAACTTTAAAATGATGTATTTTTCAAATGCAACATGTTATCAAATATTTAAATATTGAAATTAATTAATAGCAATAATAGAATTTAGAGAAAATTAAAACTCAGAAACAAAATTTTAAAAGCTAAAAGGTTGGTCAAGTATTCAATTTCTTATTGACTGAATAACTAAATTGAAATTAATTTTATTAATTAAGTATTTTTGCATATTATTGTAAATATTTTTTTTCATAAAATGTAATAAGAAAGAAATTTAAATTCGACTTTTGCAGTTTATTTAAAATTAATCAATGAATATTTTTTATTTTTCATAAAATTTATTCTTGAAGAATGATTTATTTTTAGTTTGGTTTTTTCTAACTTTTATTTGAAATAAAAGTATGTTTATAATATCAAAAAAATGGTCAATATTTGGTTTTTACTTTAAACAAATTCATTATTTTTTTTAACTAAGTAAAAAAAATTTACATTTTTATTTGAAAAGCTTTTGCTTTCTTATTTTGTGTAATTTTAAAGAAATTTATTTTTAAAAACAGGAAAAAGTATATTAGCATTTACATTATCTAATTTGATTTCATTTTTAAGATAAGAGACAACACCTAAAATAATTTTAAATAAACTTTACTTGCAAGTTTTTTTATTTGTTGAGTAAATTTAATCAAAATACTCAGATATTTTTAATTCTGAGATTTAGTTTTTTTAAAAAGATTTACAAATTTAATAATACTGGTTGATTTGTGAGCGAAAAATTATTGATCAAAAATATCTTCAAAATTTTTTATAATTAATATAATCTTTTTAAATATTTGCAAAATTTCTAAAATTGACAAACAAATATGTCTCTGACACAAAGTCATACATTAGAAGTAATTAATTTTAAAGGAAGAAATAAGGATATTTATACTATCAATATAGGAAAAATTAGATTTCAATAAGAAAGAGTTTAACGCTAATGTAAAACTCATATAGGATTTACTTGCTATTTTTTAATTGAGATTAGATATTGAATAGCAATATTTAAATGGTTTCTAAAAGCTATCAAAGATGGTGGAAAATTTCAATAAAAGTTTTATTTCGTAAATGAATTTTGTCTTTTATAAATATGTAAAAAGATTACTAATTCTTTTTTGTTATTTAAAAGATTTTGTCCTGATTTATTTAGCCCTTTTGAGAGTTTTCATGCCATTTAATTAGATCAAAAGTAAAAGTTAGTGCATAGTTTAGAAGTAGACCTTGTGCAACATATGAAAGCTTAGTCTGGTTACATATTTAGCTTAGAATAAAATTTATATATGAACTGTAAAAGCATAATAGACAATTATAATTAGCTTTTTTTAGATATTCCTAAGGTATATTTAGATAATTTTATAATAATGCACATTTTTTACATGATATGTTATTTCTAAACAGCTAAAAAATGAATATTTATCTACAAGGGAGGAGCTTAGTAGCTCCTGGGAAAGTTTAAACTCTGCACAAATGAGCTCAAATTCGTTAAAAACTATAGAGAAGTGCTAAAAAAAGTAATTTTTTTTTAATAAAGAATTTTTAATATTTCTATTATTATAGATTTTAACTAGCAAGATAGAAGAAAGAAGAAAAAATGGATGTCATGCATTAAAAATTAAAAAATTTAAGACATTGCAATAGATTTTATTCTGAAATGGAGGTAAATAAATTATTTTAAGTAAATATTTTTAATAATATCCTTAATAAAAGAATGAGTTAGAAGCAAAGTATGACAATTTTGAAAGCTAAAAAAGTGACTTAGTATTTGATAGTATAAGTAAATATTTTGTTTCTGAAGTTCACTACATGACTAGCTTATAATATGATTTCAATAACATCTTAAAGGTTTGCATTTGATAATTTGAATAATTATAAAATTTAAAATATTTTTTTGAAATTATATATAGAAACTAAACGATGAGGAAGGAAAAGAAAAAATAAAATTAATCAGATACAGCTAAATTGATTAGTAGAATCTACCTGTTTAATAATCTTCAGCAGAAAATTAAAAGCCGTTCGGATAAACTTTTAACTAATTACTTGAGGGAGAGGCTGCTAATAAACTGAAACTAAAAGTAAGAAGAGAAATATATTATTTAGCCACACTAATAATTTTATTTGTTAATTAGGCTATGGATTTCATAAAAAAGATGTCAAGCCAACCAAAAGAAAAGGGAATAGTGATAGGGTTTTAAGTAAATGAACTTGATGGCTATTTACATGATGAATGGAAGTGTGTATTAAAAGAAATTCAAGAAAGAGAAGAAAAGAAACAAAAATTGATTGCTGAGGAATTATAAAAATAATAATAGTAATAAATTAAAGAAGATAAGTCAAAATAAATTGAAGAAAATAGCCTTTCTTCCTCAAAGAACAATCAATAATTAAAAAAAGTATATTCAATTTATACTTACTTTCCATATTAAATATCATTAAAATATGTTTTAAAAGGAAAAAGAGTCGGAAGATAAAAATTAAAATTAATCAGATAGCTCTGAAAATGGAAGCTACTAGTATTTTGACTAATAGGAAATTAACTAGGCACTTGATTGATATAATATTAAAGAAATGTATATAATATTGTATTTTGTATGGTTTGATACTTTCTTAGTAAATACGATTTTGACCTTACAACTTTATAATTTGTTTTTATAGTTTAAATTAAATGCTTGTTTTTGATGAAAGCATTTTATCATTAAATCACTCTAATTTAGTATATGCCAGAAAATTCCAGCTAGAATAACTATTTATTAATTTAGATATTAATAATTCTAAGCAATTTTATTATTAGCATTTTCAGCTTTCGATAAATTTTTTTAAAATTAGCTTTTTAAAAAATGATAACTTTTAAAAATAAACTTATGCTTATTGTAATATTTTTTCAAATATATTTATTTACTTTTTTAAATGATTTTTTATTTGATTGCTCATAACAAAAAAACATAAAAATATTAACTCAAAAAATATCAAATACAATTTATAGATTAAAGCCACAATGGATTGATTGCTTGGATTAATTATTAAAAATATCTTAGATTAATCTTATCACTGTATTCATAACTATTAATAAACTTATTATTTTATAATAAAATTTTATATATTTTAAAAGATGATTTTAAAATTAAAATATTATTTGCTAGACAAATTTTAATAGTAAAATTTTGCTCATAGCAATTTTGAAAAGAACTATGATGTAATAAAATTGTATTTATTCTAAATTATAGATCTGAAAATAATATAAATTTGACAAAAGATCATTTTAATAATTAAAAATAAAATAAATTCTTTTGATTACACTGAAATTAATTTGTATTTTATATCAGTAGCAAAGCCTCAATCAACCATATCTTTGCTTTCATTATATATTTGACCACACATTTTTATTATTATAAATATTTTAAATTAAATTGGATGATATTATACTTACATATTTTGCTATTATCTCCACCATTTATTAGTTTTTGCTTAAAAATATAATTTATTATTTATTGACAATAAAATAGTAAAAAATTAAAATAGTCTATATACTATAATAATTTATTTAAAAAAAGAGATATTTATTCTTTCTTTAAAAATTGTAAAGGAGATAGTTTTGAAGAATTTTATATTTAATTATTAATTTTTAAATAATTTATTTACATTTTGTTTGAATGAATATTGAAATTTGCTTTGCTTACATAATTTGAGAAGATAAAGTGTAAAATATAAAATATGTAAATTAAAAGAATAACTACACTTAATTTAGTTGAAATTTGAAAGGTTTTAAGCTTCTTTTTGAATTTAATAAAAAAAAATATTAACCATATAATAATTTCAAATAAGCTTGTGCCTTTAGAACCAGTTTACATTTGTTTATTTAATTAAATTTAGATTTTTCTTAGTAAATCAAGAAAAATATTGAGTTACACTCTTTCTGTGCAATAAAAATATTAAATATGATTCTTGTTTATAATTGTAAAAATTTGAATGTTAATACAATTTTTTACATCAAAAAGACTATCATTTCTTAATAAAGTGGATAATTATTTAATTTAGAGATGATGAATTCTGAATGAAAATTTATTTAAATTGGTATACATAGCAGTTTTCAAAATTTAATATCAAGTACTAATTGTATGCTTACTTAAAAAATTGAATGTAAGATAATGCTAATAACCAAAAATAAAAAAATCTCTCAATTTTACTTTTAATGCTAAATATTAAATGTTGTTTATAGAAAATAAAAGGATTCTTTGAAATAAATAAAAAAAGAAGGAAAAAATTAATTGAAGATAATTTTTCTTAATTACTTTATTTAAAATCAAAAATGATAAATTAAAATTTTTTCAAAAAGAGAAAGAATTAATTTAGATATTTTATTTATCAATTGTAAACACATTGTTTTTTAATTAAATATTTGAAATCAAGAATTAAGATTCTTCTCTTTCAATCAATTTAAAATGTAAATTATTATTTTATAAATTGGAGTGAGCAAAATTTTTCTAATGAGAAAGTTACTCCCTAATGATAAATTAGGAAAATCAAAGTGATGAAGTATTTTTAATTAAATGTAATCTTGCAATTAAGGAATAATAATATATTTGGAAGTTAGTATCTTTATTTAAATGTTAGGTAATGATGAGTTTTGTTTATTTGTTTATTAGAGAGAGAAGCATTAATTTTAAAGATTAAGACTAAATATATAAATATAAATTTGAATAAATATTTTTAACATTGAAAGAATAAAATTATTATTAAAAATTTGGGATAAATTGTTATTAATTTTAACATTTTTTAAAATTTATTAACAAATAAATAACAAGCTCTTTTGCTCTTTTCAGGAATTATTTTTTTGAATAAATATATTTGAATAGCTCTTTATAAAAAGAGGTAGAAGAGACAAAGAGGCTTTTGCTAAAGTAGAGTGGTTTCAGATGTTGTTAAACATATTTCTCTCTCTCTTTATATGATTTTTTATTTAAAAGCTTGGTATTAAACATGCTATATTAAATTATTGAGATGAAAAATGGGATTATTTTGTTATGTCATATAATATATGCTGTGTTTATTTATTTTGAATTAATTTATTAATTATTTTCTACCTGATTTTGATTAATTCAAATTTAATCAAAAGAAAATCAATCTATTTAACTGATTATTTATTTGGCTTATGAATTGTTATTTGAATGTGATTACAATTGTAATGATGCATCTTCTGTATTTGGATCTTCAATTTATTTTAATGGGGTTGCTATGATTTCTTCTGAGAATAAATATTTTTCACATTTTTCTCTTGTGCTTTATTTTGAAAGTATTTAAGTCGATATTAACGATACATCCGTATTTTATTCTGTTTAATTTATATTTTCACAATCTTTACAGTTTTCTTATTGAATTATCACTAATTATTAAAATTCTAATGAATTTTTGTCACAGATTTTGCTAACTGTTTCATCTTCATCTTTATCATCATCCAAATTTTAACTTGTTTGCTACCTCTTAAGCTTATAATTTTGTTAGTTAGCAGGTATTAACTGCTTTTCTATATATTTATTAGTTTCTTAGATAGGTATATTCTATTTTAAATTCAGTATTTCTTGATTATCTGTCCCATCCTTCTCTTCAGAATTATCTTCATTAAAATTTATTTATTTTGCAATTTTTTCAGGGCTCTTACTATTTTCAGTCTAATTAGCTTGGTTTTAGATTTAAATTACTCCTTTTTCATAGATATTATCTTCTTAGGAGTTTATATTTAAATTTGGAATATCTTTTTATGTTGATCCAAAGAAGTTGGAGTGGCTTTCACTTTTATTATCACTTTATACGCTTTTTGCTTGAGACTTCTTTTCTGTTGAGTACATTAGCTTGAATTGTGTTATTAGATTTTCTATATCAGAAAGAGGAAGGTTTTGCTATTGAAATTGCTTTGCTTTTGGAGGAGTAACAAGAAGTCTGTTTTCATATCCCTTCTAAGGTCCCGACCATAGATTCAAAGAATTTTAGGAATTAACTGTATGATTTAGAAGTTATGGTAGGGACTGATAAGTATTATTATTTATTTCAAAATTTTGTTCTTGATTACTGAAGCTTGCATTGCTAAATGTTTTGTTTACTTAGCTTCTACAGCCTTTATTTACCCCCTAAGATATTTATTAATCCCAACTTAATTATTATTATTATTGCTGTTATTAAAATGCATTTGGAGGTTTTTAAATTACATTAATGTTATTTAAAGTTAAGCCCTAAGGTTGTTATGAAACCATAGATTTCTAAAGATAATTAATTTGATGGGGAAAATAAAAATTTTACTAATGCTATTTTTATTCTAATTAAAACAAGATACTTTATTTCTAGATAGATTCTTCCTTAGGATTCAATTAATATTCAAATTATTTATCATTTTCGCATATTGCTTAGAACTTAATTTGTTAGTTTCCATATTGTTACTATGAAGGATATGATTATTAATTCTAAATCTAATCACTCATTAGTTGATTTTAAGTATCCTCATCTTATCTTTAAGGTTCAGTCATATGGTTTCTCTGTGGATTATTATCTATTAAAAATTGCTACATGTTATTATGTATTTATTAAGGATACTGATATTAACTTGAAAGCTCATTCTATTGTGGCTAACTGCTTATTTAAGGATAGTTAAGCAAATTTGGGATTTAACCTAAATTCTATGCTGCTGCAGCAGGATTTTTTTATTGTTGCAAGAGCAATTGTTACTAATACATCATGAAATGTATTTATCTTTACTTATACATCTCCTATTAAGAATGAAGTAGACTGCCATCAATTTGAGATGAATTGTTATTTTCTAATTATTGGCTTGAGGAAATAACTTGTTTAAATTAAAATGGTAATTAGAAATTTTAGCTTTCAAACTAATTTGATTGTTATTACTGTAATTAATTAGAGATTTAGTTAAAATTATATTGAAAATGTTGTTTAAATTGCTACTAATTATTTAAATCATTTAGCTTTGAAATTTGGGAGGAATTATATAGCTGTTACTAATTTTAATTTTAAAGATATTGATATTAAGATAACTTTAATTCATTGAATTTTTAGTTATTATTTGGATAAAAAAACTAAGGAGTGTTGAGATTAATGCAGTCGCTTTATAAGCTTTAATTAAATTAAAAAGAAGTGTTTAAATTGTCCCCTTAATTAGCTGCATAGCTGTTACTAAAAGCTCCCTTTGAAAATTGTGCATCTTAGTTCTAACTCTTTTGTAAGATATTAGGATTAGCACTATTTGTATTAACCATGTTAATTTATGTTCCCAAAGCAGCTCCATTAGTATTGCTAAAGCTTGGTTAAGGTTCTTTATTTTCCTTTTCAGAGTTAGCCCTCTTAAGATTCATGTTTAACAGAGGAATAAATGGTTATTAAAACTATTGATTTTAATATTATTAATTTTAAGAGTTAGATTTACAATGCATTTGTTGTTACTGTTGGATTCGTTGATACATTTAGTGATTTTATTATTGTTATTGCTAAGCAACTTCATAGTTGATTAATTAAGGTGTTGGAATTACTAGTTAATGATTGAAAGTGGAATTTAATTTATCTTAAGAGCACATCATCATATTTTGTATGTAATTTTATTGCTTGGTTTGGATTCTGCATCTGTTGCATTCATTCCTGAAGGAAAAATTCAAATTATTACAAATCAAACAAATCCAATCACCTGCTCTCATAGTAGTAGTATTACTGCCATTTATGTTACTGTTTCCAGAAGAAGTATTGTTATTACAATTCTATCCTTTGCTTTATCTATTATTATAGACTTATTAATTTTTATTCATGTTATTGCCATTGTTAAAATTCTAATTTAAAGGCTGATTGTAACTCTGTTAACTATTCGCTACCTATTTTTAACTATTTTATTGGCTTATGTATGCGCTGCTTTACTAAGTATTATATGCAAAGACTTAAGGTTAGATAGGATGAGTATCTACTGCACTTTCTATCTGAGCTTTTACCTGCTATGAATCATATGGTCTAACATTTTTTTGAGCTGTTTGAGTAGAGGGATTTGTGCTGGAAAAGAAATTTAGTGAATTATTGTATGAAAAGTCCTGATTATAATTGTTTTTCATCTCTTTGTTATGGGGATTTTGAAATAATTTGTTATTATCAATTTTTGTTGTTTACTTGTTTTTTATTTGGTAGATATTAGATTAGTAATAAATATTATTCCTATTTGTATAAAATGGGTAATAAATTAATTGAAGATTCTTTTTAGTAAATCTTACTTTCTTTTTTTTTTTAGTATATTATTAAGATTTTTAGTTTTTTTTTTATAATTTAAATTTTTGTTTTTTCTGTGATGGGTTTTATTTAAAATCTAACATGAAGATTCGCTTTATTTCTAACTAATTAAATAGGATATTGTCATAACTTTTATCAATTAATTAATTTATTTATTTACATCACTAAATATCAAAACAGATGAACATGCATGTATGCTCAATATAATTATTTTGCTTTACTTATTTGATTGATTGATAATAATAGCTTTTGAATTTCCCTGTTATTTTTATTCCGGTTTATAAAAGGCTGTAACCCAAAATTACTTTAAAACTTTTTGTTTTGCCATTTTGTTGTATAAATAGTTTCTAATAGCGAATTAGACATTTACATTTCAACTACTCTGTATTACGGAGTGTTTTTAATATTAATATCAACTTTTAACGAAAAAATTACAATTTAAATTGCATTAGAACGTGCTTTTATTTATCTTTTAAATTTGTAAATATCTTTCAGCTCTCTTAACTGTCTATTTATTCAAATTTCTATTTGTTTTTAAATAGCCACAAATATTTGATTTTGAAATATTTTGAAGTTTCTTTATGGTAAAAATATAATAAATTTGATAATTGCATATAATTTTCATTTTACCACTCATTTACTTAATTATTACGATTAATTTATGATAAACAAGACTAAATTTATTAATTTACATAAATCTTTTCTTTTTTTATCAATCATTTTCAAATTCGTGGATTGATTTAATATTTCATTCTACTCCAAATTTCAAACAATCATTTTTTCCTAATTTTAGTTATTACGGTCAGATTTGTTAATAAATATTTGATTAATAGGCATGCAGCTTTGATCTTTTTATAAATATGCCTTTCTAATTGATTAATAATTAGAAAGTGATTAACATCTGTTTGACATTTCAAAATTTATTTGAACTGCCAATTTATTAAAATAGTACCATTATTTAAAGAAAGTATTTGTAACACGTTTAATATTGAAACAATTTAATCCACAAATTTCCTTTTACTAATACTGATAATTTATTACTGTATCTTTAAGAATTTGTTTCCTTTTTAACCTTTGGAAATTTATAAACCAAGAAAAAATTTAACTTATCAAAAAGGCTTATTAATTAATATAATTACAAAAGTAACACTAAAATTTGACATATTATTTTATTCTTAACCATTAAGATATTAATTATATAATCAAATGTAAACAACCTATACCAAACAAATGTTAACAGCTTTTAACAACTAATTTTTTCAAAATTAAATATAGATATTTGTGAAACAATTACCATTTTCTTACTAGGTCTAGTCGATAACTTTACAGATATTCTCTTTAAAATTCGATAGACAAACAAACATAATAAAAAAAAAGTGATAAATAAAATTTCTAATCATGTCAATCTATAGTGGGTTTGGTACCAGAAAACAAGAACACGAGTATAACACTTCTATTGAGCGTCTCATAAATTTATTGTCTTAAAAAATACTAGAACTCCATTTGAAGTGTTTATTGTTTTATTCATTTTTTAGAAAACTAATTTTATAAATTTGAATTTAATTGATTCAACTAAAAATTATTATAATAGAGGACATAGACGATCAAAAGTTTGTAGTATCCTTTGGGAAAATATATGGATCTATTATAAAATTAGAGCAAAATAAGTATCTCCCTCCTAAATTTTCAGAATCTGCGAATGAGTTAGCGAAAAAATTAGGTTTTTATTATGAATAAATTGCAAATGCTATTGGAAGCAATTATTCTACAATCTAAATGGTAAAAATTATTTGATTAAAGCATGGTATTGTGATTGATAATAACAAACTTTCTATTAATCAAGAATGAAAAGATTGTAAAAAATAGTAGTCTATTGAATTCTAGTAAGTAAACTATGAGCGTACAAAAAAATATAAATCAATAAAAGGCAAGTCCATAGTTGGCTATAAGTCAATCTCCAAGATTGCCAACGGTAATATTAATTATGTTCGTTAAAAAAGTTCTAAAATGGTTATTCTTTTTTAACAAAATCTATCCATAAATATTTTAAAAATCAGTTTGAATCATTCATTTTAAATGTTTAAATTAGAAAAATAAAAGTAAATCTGGAATTAGCTCTCCTAAAATTTTGAATAGATTAGATGAAGGGTATAAAACAGACAAGTAAGAATCGACAGGAGATGAACTCAACTAGACTTTTCCAATCAAATAAAAGAATAGAAGAAGTTTAGATAATACAAATAAAAAGCCAGTTTAAATTGAAGACAAAAAAATACAAGGTAACATGAATTAAAATAATTATGGCAGCTCAAACAATATAGTTTCAGTGAGTTAAGTAATATAAAATTAATAAATTTAAATGGCTAGATAAAATAGCTCAAACAATAACAAATCTTCAATTATTCCATCAGTCGTTTTACAACCTATTCCAATATAATAGCTTGAATAAAATTAAAAAAATAATAATGAATTACTTGTTTAAGTTAATCTTCTTGAAGACTCAAACAAGTTTGTAAATTTATATCCTTCATCAGATTAAGATAGTTAGAAAAATTATGAACTAAATGATCATAAGCTTAAGCAATAAAATGATTAATTTTAAGATAAATGGTCTAAACTGTGCACTAACATATATAAATACCAAACTGGAGAATAGCCTTAGAACACAAACTAAAGCACATAAGAATTAAGTAGAATTTTTTTTTTTCATATTATTTATTTATTCATTATTAATATCTGAAAATCCATTAGATTATTTGTTAAAATATCTTAAAGATTGTTTGTAATTTTATGATTATAATATTTGTAAACTGTAAGATCTCAAAGTTAAGGTGTGCTTTAACTAATTTGATAAAAAAATTAGACTTTACATTTTTTGAGTAAATAGATTAATATTAATATTTTAAAATAATCTTAACTTTGAGGCCTTTCTGTAAATAAATCCTATTTAAAAACATATTTTTTATTAAATGCTTTCTTTAAATATAATATTTTATATAAATTAGAAGAAGCATAGGTTGCAAACGAAAATGGATTAGATCCTATAGCACAAGAGGCTTTAAATTTTCAAATTATTTAAAAGCAAAGATAATAATATTACTAACAGTAAATGATAAAAAATCAACAATTCATTCAAAGTTAGATATTAAGTTAAAAGTTATTTAATTAGCAAATGCAATAAAATGTGTAGAGTAATCAAGATAACTTACCAGAATCTAGAGTTTCTAGAAAAAATGCTGTTTCTTAATCGCTTTAAAGATATCAGAAATAATCTCCTCAAGCAAAGAATAATAGGTCAACATCAATAACAAATCCTTCAGTAGTTAAAGTTAATAATAGATACAATTTAGATAACTCTAAGGTATTATCTTAAAAAAAAGACAACAACAAAAAAATAAGCTAAAATAATTAGAATGCACCACATTACACAAATTTCTCAAATAACTCTACATCTAACAAAAATTCTTCAAGTAATTTAAGAATGCTTCCTGATTTAAATACTTCTTAAAATCTAGGTAATCTAAACTAGAACAATATTTAGATTTAATAAAGCTATTAATTTCATAACGAATTTAATTAACCTGAGCCTAAAAAGTAGCTAAATAATATTAGTGAAGATCTTCCTTAATCGTACTAAAACAGGTATAAGTAACAGTAATAGCTTAAAAATATTTAATCTTAATTTAAGTATTAAATTTTATATTTTATTTATATTAGAGCTGCTCCAGGAAAAGAAAGCAACTAAGATAATTTAAGTACTCATATAAATGCAACTAAAAAACAGCAAATGATATTTTAAAATAGAGAACCAATAAATTACAGAAATTAAAAAACAGAAGGGACTGAACAATTACAATAAAATATTCCTCTTCCTTAAACCAATTAATCTTATTCATTTAGCAATCCTAAAAATGTTGTGAATGGAGGAAAGAAGCAAAAGTCACCATATAACTCTGTTCTGGGATATCCAATTCAGCAAAAGAATAAAGCAAGAAGATTATCTAATCTTTAATTAGAAACCGATTAAGAAGATCCTTTTAGTTTAGATCAAAGCATATAAAGAATATATAAAGAATCTAAGGCATATTCAACATAACATAAAGAAAATAAATTAATTTCAAATTTTAATGTATCATCTTAAACTGCAAAAAATTAGAACAAGTAAGATATTTAAATACCACCACTTCAAACTTAAATTTAACCACAAAACGAGAGTGGATTTTTCATAACTCCTACACAGTTGTGAGTAATGAAAAATTTTGACTTAAAATTAATTTAAATAAATTTAAATTAAAAATATATAATGTAAATAATTTTATTTTTTATCAAATAATTAAATGGAAATATATAAAATTAAAAATATAAAAACAGTAATTACTTAATTATGTATTAAATTTAATTAATTCATTCATATGTAAACTATCAAAAATTTCTTTAGTATTTATCAAAACTAATAAAGAATAAACTAATAATCTAAGGCATAATTAGCACCTAGAATAAAAACAAATAAATAGAAAATTTTAAGGTATCATATAGATTTTATAAAAAATTAGATTAAGTCTGATATTTTAATAACATCCACTTCAACCTATTAAATAAATACATTTAAACTAAAGATATAGTTTGTAAAAAATTTGGATTTAAATTAAATAAATGTGAAATTAAAAAATAAAAAAAAGATAATTTCACTAATTCATGATAATGTAAGCTATTAAATATCCTTTTAGCTATCGTCAAAAAAAAATAAAGAATATACAAAGAAACTAATGCAGATTTAAAACTATGAAAAAAAAAAAATTTTAATATCATATTAATCTGCAATAAGTATTGAAATTTAACTGCATTTAACTAACATTACTTCAACCTTATATTAAACCTTAAAAAAAAGTAGATTTTTATTAATTCCTACATAGTGACTAAACGAAAATAGAAAATGATTGACTCAAAAATTTTTTAAAAGTATTTAAATTAAAAATAATTTAATTTTTATTTTGTATCAAATAAATGTAAAATTAATTAATATTAAGAAAAATAATTTATTAATTAAATTTAACTAATTTATGCAAATTTATATTATTGAAAAACAAACATCTAATTAATAAAAAAAGTAGTTTATTTATGGTTTATCCTGCTGTTTAATACATTTTATTTAACCTTTAGGAGTTTTAACAATTTATTTAACTGATTGACTGACTATATATAGAAGTAGATAGATAGATAAATATATAGGTAAGTAAGTAGACGACTATGAGTTATACATTTTCAATTGAAAAGAATATAGCTCAAGCTATCATTTGAAACTGGGTTTTATAATTCATTTGGATTTTATAGGTTATTAATATTGTTGGAGTGATGAATGAAGAGCAAAGGGTTTTAAATGAAATATTTTTTTTATTAACAATGATTCACCTTGTTTATTTCGTTTTGCTTATCAATCTCTTCATCCCAATATCCCTTATCTGACAAATTATTAGGCTAGAATTCAAGTATATGATTATCTAAATAGCTTGCCTCTTCTCCGATACTAGGGGAGTTTTCTAAATTAGGATTAAATTTTTACTTTAAATTACTCGGAGATAAACTTTATATCTCTGAATTTGATTCTTAAATTATTTATTTTTCTTGCTGGTTATTAAAATTTATATTAATATCTGGTAACTAGTTATTGTTAATGTTGTAAAAAAATATGTAATTAGGATTTATGAGACTTTCTTTCTTAGGAATATCATTATTTTATCCACCATAATTCAATGAATAATCAAATAAAGAAACTTGGTTTTTTTCATTTTCAATTATAGGTTTTAGCAACTCGTTTGATTCGTTTTTGCAGTTTTCTAAATTTTTTTACAGATTAAATGTATTTTTTAATTATTCTACATCTTCTTTTTAATTAAATATTGCTTTTAAGTCTGGGTTTTACTTCTGTAATCTTACTTCAGGAAAGCAAGAATTTTCCCAAGCAGTTTGAGCTTAACTATAGTAATTTGTAGATTGGCTTTGGTGAGCAACACTTTCCGTACGTGAATAAACATAATTTTTTAATATCGGTTAATTTATATTGTTTAAACTTGATTGGTTTGGAACTTTTTCATTTAGGCTAGAACCTTTTTAATAATCGTTTGGTATTTGTATATTATCAGATATATTTTCTTTGTTATCATTATTTCCTAAGCTTAATTCAAAATTATTAGATAAAATATTTTCTTTCTTTGTAAAATTATTTTTATTTGGGAATTCAAAAAGACCAAATTAATCTTGAGAGCTTTATTCTCTTTTATTCCCAATCAAATTTGTAGTGTTTTTTTCGTTATTAAATTCTATTTAATAAGTACTAATTATATCTTAATTAATCTAATAATTCATACTTTGAATATTATCTTAGTTAATGCTTAACGTCTAATTCTATGTTAGATTAGTTCTATATTCTTAGAGTGGGTCAGGTAAACAATCAAAAGGATCTAAAAGCTGATTCTTTTAATTTTTTTAAATCCCTTAATCTAATTTTTCATTCTATGTTTGTGTTTAATCACCATTATCAGAAATTTTTTTATTTATTTCTTTATCGTCTTGATTTTTAATATTTTCTTTTCCTTATAGGATATTTTCTACATTTTTTTATAAACTTAGAAAGATGTTTGGATCTAAATTCTAATCTGAACTTTGTAAGCCGAAGTTAGTTGCCAACAGTTAGTTGTTATTACTATTAAACTTTTCTAAATTATTCAAATCAAGTTAAAATTTGTTAGAATTCCCTTCTTAATTAGTACTTGAAATTTCTTGGTTTATTTTTTAAGATCTTTCAAAATTGAGATTATTTGTAAATGGTTCAAATTGGTTTTAATTGAATTAATTTTAACAGAATTTGTTATCATAAAACCATGAAATCTCTTATTGATTCTGGTTTTTTTAATAATCATTTATTGAAAAATGTTAGTTTTGAAAGAAGTTTGATTGATTAGGAATAAACTATTATTACTAATCTATTTTTTCCTAAGACTTATTCGAATCAGCTTCCTATTATTTGTTTGGTTTGTTTTCTTAGTTAAAGTTTTAATTATTACTTTGAATACTTACTGATAACTTTTTTGTCTGATTAATTTCTTTTTTGTGCTCAGAAGAGCCCAGATTACTTAAATTTTAAATTAGGTTTTGTGATTTAATATATTATTGCATGTATATTTTAAAGTTTTCATCATGTTTTTTAAATATTAATATTAAATCCTCTAAAAGCACCTTTTCCTTATTATCTGGAGATTTAATCAAGTTGTATTATATACTTAATTTCAAAATAAAGTCAAAAAATATAGAATGATCACCTTTACCCAAATATGTTTATATAAATTACTAAAATAGGTTCTTATCTAAACATCCAAAATTATAAGTGAACATTCTCTTATTAAACTATTCAAAATCTTATTTTGAAAACTCAAGGAGTTAATAGAGTTTTGCATAGTTTTCATCACTTAGGTTTTATTCAGATTATTTAGAATTTTTCTATTAATTTTCATTTTTAAAATCTTAATTCAGATTTTTTATCAACTAATTTTCTATTTTTAAATCAGTAAGACTTTCATTTTTATGAGCATTTTAATTTTCACTTTTTAAAGAGATTTAATTTTCAATCTTTTAGAAAAAAATTAAATCTGCTTAGATTTCATTTTTATGATTATTTTGATTTTCGCTTTTGATAGCAACTTAATTTTCATTTTTTTCATTCTTTTAGACAATTTAGTTTTCATTTCTAAAGACTTTTTAATTTTCATTTGTCGAATGCGTTTTGTTATCATTAAATTAAAGAGTTTGATTATTATTTTTTTATGCCATTTAATTTTCATTTTGCTGAGGTTTTTAGTTGATTTATCCTTAATAAACTTGATTATTACTGGTAGTAGGCTGATTTTCTTTTGGAATAGAAGGAGGGAACAAAGAGTTTTAAGGAACTTAGAAATAATTATCTTCAAATAATTCTTAGTAAGAAATTCTTTTAGATGGCTCTACTTGAAGCATTTTTTTAATTAGACTTTTCGCTTTTTCTGATACACTTATTTACTCTTAAAAACGTATAGGTATTTTTTTTATCTTTTCTAAAAGGTCATACTGGGAAGTTACTCTAGGCCAAGGAGTGCATCCATAAAGTAGCTCATAAAAAATGATTCCAACTGACCAAATATCACATTTGCTATCCTATAATCATTAGAAAATATTAAAAAATTAATTTAATTTTAAAAATTAAATATTTTTTTTATTTTTAAGAGTGTTATTTTTTAAAATATTTAATTATCAACGAGTTGAAATTTATGCTAAAAAATACTCCGAACAAAGAGATAAAGAATTTAAAATTTATAATTTATGTTTTTTTTCTTAAGACTGGTTTAAAAATTTTTTCTGCGAAACTCTAATTAATATTTAAAATCTGATCAAAAAAGCATTCAGTCTTAGTTTCAGATTAACTAAAGCTTTTTTGAAATCAAAATAATTTGCAATCTTATATATTTAAATATCAATTAGATTTCTTTTTGATGTTTAGGTTTATGTTTTTTAAATTTAAAAAAAATAAGAATAGAAAAAATAAATAAAATGTTTTGTTGAAATTTTTACGTATGGTTTCCCAAGTAATATTTGAGGGTCCATGTACAAAGGTGTCCCAACTTAAGATTTTATCATATCCTGATTGTTTAGTATTTTTGCAAAGCCAAAATCACCTAGCTTATAAACAAGTCCTTAAGGAGTTTATGCTACTAAAATATTTTCTGGCTTAATATCTCTGTGAACTATTGACCTTTAATTCATTTCTCTTAAACCGCTCATTATTTACATCATAATCAATTTCGCTTTGTTTTCTGAAAACTTTTTCTCTTTTTAAATTTATTGTTTTAGGTTACCAGCATTGCAATAGTCCAAAATAAGATAATAATTGTTGTCTGAAATCAAAAACTCTTTAAGTCTAACTACATTTTCAGATTTCATCTACTTTTAAACTCCTACTTCCTAGCGAAGTAGCTTTTCAAGATAATCTTTCTTACCACTAATTAAATTTTTGCTAATTTACTTTGCTGCCCATACTTCATTCTGTTTATCAGTGCATTTATATACTACACCAAATGAGCCTGATCCAAGAACATCTTTCATCTAAATCGTGTAGTCTCCGATTTATTTAATGGAATCTAAAATTACAAATATATAAAATATAAGGATAAGAAGGAAAAATAAATTCCTGATATACCTTTTTATGGTTTCATAAGTTATTGTTTTTGTTTTGAAGACAAGAAAGAATTGAATAAAGCCTAGCTATGCGCAAATATTGTTATTCAAATTATTGTTATTAGATTATTAATTTAAAACACTATCTTTGTGATTTTTTAAATCTGTTTGAATTTTAACAACGAAAAATAGTCGCTAATTTAATTCATATATGATTCGCTTATTATAAAACTTCTGATAAATTAAAATCCAGAAAAATGATAACATTTAAATTCATAGAAAAAATCATAACATTAATTACATTTTTTTCGAAAGAAGAAAAATATTTTTTTTTTAAATATTTAAATCTTTTTTATTAAATTAATTTTGTGTTTTTTTAATCAATTTAATTTTAAATTTATTTTTTAATTATTGTTTTAAACACAAAATAAAATAATTTTGTCAAAATTTTAAACGAAAATGCAAGAATCATAAAATTTTCAATCAAAGAAATTTAAATTTATAAATAAAAAAATATTTTTTGTCAAACATATTTTTTAGACCAATTTTAATTTTGTCTTTATGAATTATTCAAAAATTTATTTTTATTACAAAAAACAAACTTCTCCTATTAAATTTTTACAAGGTGTAAGTAAAAATAGTAAATCTCTTTTCATGAGGAAATAGATAGTAAAAAATTTTTGTTTACTAATTTTTAAGGCGAAGTAATATTTTTTAATTTTACTTCTTATTTTTAATAAAATTAATGTTAAAAAAAATTTATATAAGAAATTATACTATTTTACTACATAAAAAATAAATTAATAATCAAAATTTATTATTAAATCTACATAAAAAATTTAATTGCCATGTTTCAAATCTCATATATTGCAGTTTAGTCCACTTTGCATTAATTTTATATTTATCCATAATAAAATATAGAATTTGTTAAAAAATCTTTAATAAATAACACAAAAAGTATTGGAATCTTATTTTATATTATCATTAGAATGATCTTTTATTTTATTTGTTAAGGTAAAAATACTAAAGATAAGCTTTTAAATATGTTTCTCAAAAAAAGCTATTATGTAGTGTTCTCTTGAAAAATAAAATATTAATTTTACTTTATAATTTAAGTAAGTAATCAAAAAAAATAAGTTAAGTAAGTGATTGTGATAAATATGTATTATGAATTTGTATTACGTAAAGTAGAGCTAAAATGTCAATTTTATAAATTAAAACTTTCTTTCGAAAATTTGCAGAATAAATTGAGAGTAAAAATCTCTTTTTATAATGTTTTCATTCTAAAAATTTAATGTTTCGATTTATTATCAACAAGACTGAAATTTATGTGCGTTATAATTGATATAGCACATTATTAGGATATCTGACGCAATAGGTTAGTAATTAAAATTCTAAAAATCCAAAACTAATTCCTTCTATTTATTTATATGCCACTATTAAAACTAAATAATATTATCTAAAAAAAAAGTTAAAATAAATCTAAATAGCAACATTATTAAAATAATAGCACAAAAAAAACATTAGATAAATTTATTAGCCAAATGTCAGGTTCTGATTCAGATAACAAAAGACCTACAAGAAACTTAAAGTCCTGCATAGGATCTACCTTCTTTGCAATTTATAATTTCCTTCCTGTATTGATGGTTTATATTTATTACAAAGCCTTTACAGGAAATTTAGTTTGCATAGCACTCTCAATTATATAAATAATTGCTTAAGCAACTGCCAAAAAATCTACTTTGTATAGAAAGTTTTTAACATACTTTTCAGCTGAATACTTTTTTGATGAATACACTCTTAAGAAAGAAGAAGAACTTGCACCAGAAAAAACCCTACTTGCTGTTCATCCTCACAACGTTTATACAGTTGGTTTGAGTATACACGACTATGCAGGCAGACTAGGAAACTAACTTATTTGTGGAAGTAGAATGCTCCTATACACTCCTTTGCTTGGTTTGGTCCATAAGTGGGGTGGAGTTACTACTGTTGATGCTGCTAACTTGAAGTCTTTAATGTCCAAAAACAAAAATATAAGTATTCTTCCTGGTGGCTTTGAAGAAGCAACTCTCACTACCCCAAAAGAAAATAGGGTATTTATTAAATCTAGAAAAGGATTTATTAAATATGCTTTGAGATATGGTTATAATGTACACCCTGTTTACATATTTAATGAAAATAAGATTTTCTACACTCTTGAAAGATTTGAAAAATTCAGATTATTGCTAAATAAGCTTAAATTAGTAGGAGTCATTTTCTGGTCAAGATTCGGCTGCATTCCTGAACCTTGCTCTAGAGTTAACACTGTAGTAGGAAAAGCAATCAAGATGCCTTAAATAGATAATCCTACAGATTAAGATGTAGATAAATATCATGAAATCTATGTCAATGCACTTTAGGACTTATTTGATAGAAATAAAGCTTTATATGGATAAAAAGATGAAATTCTTAAAATCTATTGAAATTAATTTCGATGAAAATTAATTAATTAATTAATAAATGTTTGTAAGCATGTATTATATTTATTATTTACCTTAGTTTGAATTTTAATTAATAATATCAAAAAATATATATATCAATCTTTTGTTTTATTGATTATTTATTACTGATCAATTTATAATATGAACCTAAAATTGCATAATTTATTTTTGGCTAAAAATAATAAATACTCTATTTTAAGCTTAAAATTATTAAATTCATTTCACAACAAGAATATAAATTAAAAGTGTTTTTATAAAAAATGTCTTTATTTTTTAAATATGATCTCATCTCCTGGTAATTAATTTAATAAATGATGATAAACTAAATCCTAAAAGATATTTAAAATTGTTAAGTTGTAATATTTTTGAAATTGAATAATCTTATGATTTCTTTTTGATAATATTCTTAATTTTCTAAATATTAATAGATACCATCTAATAAATAAAAAATTGATAACTATTTATTGAAAAAAAGCAGGTCCCACTGGGATTCGAACCCAGGTCAAGGGATTTAAAGTCCCCAGTACTAACCACTATACTATGGAACCGGTTCTAACAATCTACTGTTTAAAAATTTCTTAGATTTTTAAAAATGTAATTCAAAAAATGAAAAATAAGTTTTATAAATTTAAATATTTAAAATGCACTTTAAAACATGAGTTAAATAAAAAAAGTTTTTATTTTTAAGGGACTATATATTATTATAATTAAAATTTTAAGTTTTTTAGAATTTAATTGATAATACATATAACGATTTTTTAATTTTATTAAAAGATTATTATAATAAAAGTTTTAAAGTAATCAAATTATTTTTATTTAATAAAACCTAAAAAAGTAAAAAGGTTGTCGACACTGGGACTTCCCAAGCGGTCCCCCACCTTAGTACTAACCCAGCCTTAAGGCGCTTAACTTCGGAGTTCGAATGGGATCC